>BPLR01000820.1:0-88998 GCA_021605095.1 Caerostris extrusa | reverse complement strand
TTTATATTTTTGATTTATAAATATTTATTTTTAAATTCAAAATGTATACAATTGTATTTCTGAAAAATTGTTTGTGGAGAAAAGGCCAAGCCCCATGTAGTGACAACTCTAGTATGAAAAAAGGTAACAATCTTCTAGTCACAACCTTCTATTCCTTCCGAATAATAGAGTACTCTATTTTTAATATTCTGTATGGAAATAATTATCATACACTATATCTTTATTAAAAGAGACAGAAAAAGCTCTTCAATTAACATTTGTTTAATTTTTCCCATATTGATTACAACAATATTTGTGTGTTTAAATTATACAAATTTACTTTTTACTTCTACCTTTTATCTAATGAAATTTTTCCATAGAAAGTTAGCTTCCAGGAATTTTTCCATAAACGCAATCTATGAATGAAAATTGTTTATTAAGATGCTACAGTAAGAAAGTAAGGCAAAATTAAAATGGAGATCAAAAAAAACCACACGGAAAGTAGAACTTTAATCCTTCGTATTTCTAGCTTTAACACAATCATGATAAACTGAAAATTTTCAAGACTGATTTTTCTCGAAAATTATTAGGAAGTTAGTCATGTTACTTTGAGCAATTAGCCATCTAATTATGACCTAAATCTTGTATGAATGTCAATCAAATTGATATAGTTCGTGAGCACTTTTCTCTCTTGACCACTTTTCTTCTCTAGTTTGATTTGATAGCAAAATTAAAATGTTTTACAATAAAAAACTATAATAAAAATTATTTTAAAATTAAAATTTTCATATTAATTCAAATTCTTTTGTTAATATGTACATATTTTCACGTATCTGACTTCATATTTAAGAATGGATCCTAAATTAATGTATTTAATCAGAAAAGAAAAGTATAAAATTAATAATGGCTTAATGAAATGGATCATAAATTGATGTACTTCTCAGAAGAAGAAAAAAGAATAAAATCAATCACGATGTAATGAAATGGATCATAAGATTGGCGTACTTCTCAGAAAAGAAAAGAACAAAATTAGTCATGGGCTTAAAAGAAATGGATTATGGAATTGATGTATGGATTAAAAAATGGATTCTTAAAATTAATGTACTTCGCAGAAAAAGAAAAAAAACGTAATTATTCATGATTTAAAGAAATTGATTTTTTAATTGATGTACTTCTCAGAAAAAGAAAAGAACAAAATTAATCATGCTTTCAAGAAATGGAATCTTAAATTGATTTACTTCTCAGAAATTGAAAAAATAATGATAATCATGGCTTAAAAAAATGTATCATAAGGTGACGTACTTTTCAAAAAAAAGAAAGGAACAAAAATAATCATGGCTTAAAAGAAATGGATTTTTAATTGATATGGCTTAAAAGATATGGATTTTTAAATTGATGTACTTCTCATAAAAATGTAAAGAACAAAATGAATCATGGTTTAAAGAAATGATTATAAATTGTTGTACTTCTCAAAAAAAGAAAAGAACAAAACTAATCATGGCTTAAAGAAAAGATCACAAATTGATGTACTTCTCAGAAAAAGAAAAAGAAAAAAAATTAATAATGGCTTAAAAGAAATGGATTCTTAAATTGATGTACTTCTCAGAAGAAAAAAAAGAACAAAATTAGCCACAACTGAAAGAAATTCGTCATAAATTGATGTACTCTCAGAAAAAAAAAAAGAACAAAAGTAATCTTGGCTTAAAGAAATTGATTATAAATTGATGTACTTCTCAGAAAATGAAACAACAAATTAATCACAGTTTAAAAAGAAATTGCTCTCATAAATTGAGGGAAAGGAAAAAATTATTCATGACTTAAAGAAATGGATTCTTAAATTGATCTACTTCTCAACGAAGGAAAAAAAATTAATCAAAATTTAAAGAATAAAAAAATTTATAAAATTATTTTAAGCCCATGACTTGAATTAATCACACACAATATATTAGCACCATTTTAGAAAGATTTAAACGGTTTTTTGTTGTTGTTGTTTTTTGTTTTGCTTTTAATTCTGATTCACGATAGTTGTTTACTTACTTTTACATGTATACAATGAAACACTTAACTTTAGTCTCAAAACTGAATCAAGTGCTTTCTAAGTGGTCAAAATTTGAATTTTTCTGTTTAAAATGTAGTTTTTAAAGATTGTTTTGTTCGCAGTGAAAACAACACTTAGAAAATTAGTAAATATTTCCATATATGAAATTCTCAATACTTTAACACATTGAAACATTTCATCTTAGTTGTCATTTCTAATTTAATTCAACTCTTTAGAATATATTCCTCAAAAGAAGTTTACAAAAATATCTCTGGCCTCAAGGATTGTGTCAAAAAACTCTGAGGAAAAAAATTAGAATAAATTGACCTCCATATTCATGTCAGTATTTTGTGTCACGGAATTCACGGGCACACCTTAAATCAGAACAACCCTTCCTTATTGCAATTGATGTATTTAACAAGTTCAACTTAAAGTAATATGAGAATAAAAGAAACACGTTTGTGTTTTCGAATAGCTTAATTTTTATCTGAAGGCATTTGTGATTCTATAAAAATATATAAATTTAATATTTTTGCGTGTGAAATATTCATGATTTAGTGCATTATTTTTTTTAATAATTACAACTATATATTGTTGTATATTAGAAATTCAGTGATAACCAACTTCTGCATACATTAGAAATTATTTTAAAACTATATAGATAGAAGGTTTTATTTATTCAATTCGATTATTTGCCGGTAAAAACAATGAAGAACGGAATTTTTTAGTAGTTTTCTTGCAAATAATCGTAATAATAATACTAATTAATTAATTACAATATTGATTATTTATTTACGTAACTGAAAAAAATGTACATTCGTCATAATATGCATTACTGTTTAAATTATAGAAATTATAATATAAAAATATATTTAAAAGTAAAGAAATTATATGAATGATAAATAAATAAAATATTTAAAAGAAAAAAAAGGATTTTTTAAAATTATGATGTAAATATTTCTGATAATAAAATGTGTATATTGTCGAACTATAACACACATAGAAAAGTGTTTTGGAAGATTGGCATTTAGTGTAAATTCATAAATTTTCTGATTTATTTCATTGAGAATATCATAATTTGTTTTTTAAGTTTTTAAAATACATTGAAAAATTTATTTAAAAAAATATCTTGATGTACTAATTTTTGCATAGATATAGCTTATAGTAAAAGTTTTAAACAATTTTTATTTATTTCAGCGATTTTAACGGTAAATATTTCGCCTTTCACTGATTGTTTTTTATTAGAAATACCCTTGTTTTGAAAAAACTAAAAAATAAATTCATACAATTCATACAAGTTAATGAAAATAACATTTTAATGGACTGCTTTTTCTTTTCTTCTAAGTATATTTAAAAATGCATTGTATAAAATTAAAAATTAGCTAAGCACTATTCTAATAATTTCATTTTATGTATTGCATTTACAAAAAGTGCTATAAAAATAATTTTTAAATGTAATTTGAAAAGTATAGTGCTTGTACATGCACACACACAAACGTATACTAGAGTACGTGCACACACACAAACGTATACTAGAGTACATGCACACATACAATATGCATACGAGAGCAGAATCTAGCATACGATCTAATATAAATTATTATTATTGACATATTCATATCATATTAATATTAGTAACATATTTTTTTGTCTTACCAAAAAATGCATTGTACAAAATTACATATCTCGAATATATTCTCCATGTTCCAATTTTATGTTCATACTCATTTTCTTGGACATCGTTTGAACCGTATATAAGATGAAATGCTGCAGCACCATCTGGTAGTAAGTAATAATAAAGTGAATAGCGTGAACATATTTTCCATATTCGAAAACATATTATTACCAATTTTCATTGAAAAAGATTGGTTGAAAATAATTTTTTTTATTCCCAATGGCAGATTAAGAACAGTTACAGCAAAAAAAAAAAAGAACAACGAAAAAAAAAACAGATAATACAACAAAACATGCTGAAACAGAGTTCATGACTCTAACAATAATGCCAAGTTGTAGATCTTTTAGCCACTAAAAGTGTTACCAGGTGCACCACGGGGAGGTTGGTTGAAAGTTGAAATAATGAAGCACCATCTGGTGGCGAATTGTAGCAAAGGGACAGCATAAAAACAATCTGAATGTTTTGTTTTTTCTTAAAGCGAGTTGATGAACAATGTTTTTCGTCATTTACTGATGTGAAACAATGAACAAATTTGATTGTTTGTCAAACACGCAATATATAATTGATAGTTAGGGTTCAAATATTAAGGACAGGAGTGTGGGTGATATACGAAATATCATTAAAAATAGAGCTCGATTTAGTGCCGCCTACCGAATCAATTGTGAGTCTAAACCTTCCAGGTATCCACTCAAACACACACAAAAAAATTCTTCAAAATCGGTCAAGCCGTTTAGGAGGGAGTTCAGTGACAAACACACGTACAGAAGATGCGTACGTGTGTCTGCCACTGAAGTCCTGCACATCACACGTACGTGATTACAGCGCCACCTACCGGGCATAATTGTGTATCTAAACCATTCAGAGACCCATTCAAACACACACAAAATTTCATCAAAATCGGTCAAGCCGTTTGGGAGGAGTTCTGTGATGAGAGACACATGTACAGAAGAATTATAAAGATATATATACAATATACGTATATATATAAATGCTCATATTTGTATGAATATGCAAAGAATTTCTTCAAACGATTTCTGTTTAAATATTGGAACACTTGGAATGAAAATTTTAAATAACACCATAAAATTTATGCAATTAAGATGCTCAAAGTAACTGTAGAAATATATATTTAACAAGTTAACTACTTAGTCTTTCTTCTAAAAACACGAAATTACACTAGTTTATTTCTGTATAAAAAGTTAGTTGCATGAAGAACAGCATTTCTCGCTTCTTTTAAATGAGATCATACACTCAGAAAGCAAGAATATGCGTAATCAAAACACCCAGGGCTGCAAGTGCAGTTGTTGAGCAAACTTACTTTTTATGTGAAAAAAAACTTAAATGCAGTTAAATGTCTTTATTTTCTTTTTGTTTGTTTTATGAGCTTTAAGTGTTTGAATTACTGCATTGTGCTTTTCATTGTTTCCCTTTATATCAATTTTCTTTTTGAATTTGTTCTTAATGTGCTGCTTTAAATTATTTTTCTTCTTTTTTTTTCTTTTCTTTTTTATGTGTATTTAGTTTAGATGTGCTTTATTTCACTCATAGCTTCATGTGTTTATTTTTACACTTGCCTTTCTTTTCATTAATTGCTTTCTGCTGTAGAAAAAAGTCCAGAGAACAGCTTTTGAAAACAAAATGAAGACAAATATTGGATTTCTTACGGGTAATAGGAACAGGAGAGAACAATTATTTTAGCAGGAAAGAGTCACTGGGGTGTGAAGATAATCTAAAGGACATTATGAAGGTAATAAGAATGCTGATCGTGTGAGTTATAAAAAAAAATCTCTAATAGTTATGCAACTTCTTATTCACATAGTAATTTATTATTGAAAAATCAATTACCGGTTTCTCCCATATAAATATAATATGCCAAAAGAATTGCTTTATCAACAATTAATTAACTTTCGAATTCTATTAAAAATATTGAAACTATTTCAAATACATTTAAAGTATTTATTTAAAAATAAACTTCTCAAATTTGTAAAATTTTGTTAATTATTAAAATTAGTGGCTGATTAATAATTTTCTTAATAATTAAGTTGACTCAAAAATATATTCACACAAAAATATAGAAACATTTATTGTTTATTATTAAAAATTACATTTTAAACATTTAATATAAAAAATAAAACATTGCATTTTAAACATTTAATATAAAAAACTAAAATATTACATTTAAACATTTAATATAACAACTAAAAGATTACATTTTAAACATTTAATATAAAGACTAAAAGTTTATATTTTAAACAATTAATATAAAAACATTAAACATTTAATATAAAAACTAAAAGATTAAAATTTTAAACATCTAATTAAAAACTAAAAGATTATATTTTAAGCATTTAATATAAAAACATAAAACATTATAAAAATATATATATACTGTTAAAGTTTTTTTAAATATAAATTTCACAAATTTGTAAAAATTGTGTTAATTATTAAAATTATTTACTAATTAATAATTACTTCTTAATAATTAAGTTAATTCTAAAATTTAATCACACAACTTAAAATTCACTTCTTATAAAGTTATAATTCTTCTTTTATAATTCTTAATATCACTTCTTTTTTTCGTTGCATACATGTGCAGTTTAAATAACTTAACATCTAATTTAAAATTGTTATTCAGAATTCTGATGAAAAATGCATGTAATACTATGAGATATTTTTTTAATTTTTTAAAATTATAATCTAAATAAAAATAGAATCCAAACTAAAAATAACTTAATAATTATTAGATTAATTTTTTTGACAAAATGGGACATCCTCTAACTGTCCATTGAATTAATGATAACATTAATTCAATTAAATTTACCATTTGAATTAATGATAACAATTGACTGAATTTATTTGTATATACAGCATTTTATGTTTGCATTTTATATTTCTCTTTATTTGCACAGCATTTTGTGTTTGCATTTTATATTTTTGTATTTGCACAGCATTTTATTTTCCTTACTTTTTGCAACATATTGAACATTAACTATAAACCTATAAATTATTATATCCATAATACATTATCTCTTTTTGATGCATATTTTTGAGTTTCGCAGATAGATATACTATATATCACAAAAGAATAATGGTCTGTATATAACATTTGTTTTACATTTTTCTCGTTGTTGGATAAATAAATTTTTATCATTTAAAAATATATTTATTTTATGCATTGTTCAGCATGTTGTTAATAATCAAAATTTACATATAACATGCATAATTAATTCTGCAATATTATTGGGGATAAACTAATAATTAATTTTATTATTAAAAATAAATAACATACATTTGCATGTTAGCTTAAATTACTAATGTGTTTGAAATTTATATTTTTTTCATATATTTTTATCTCATTTTTAAATAACTAACCATTAATCCAGCGCCATTGTAAAAATTGCTACTTACAATTAATTCAATAGCATGAATAAAAGCATCATTATGATATATTATGTGGTATATAAAGATGTCAGGATGAATCTATCTTTTTCATCTTATAATGATGTGTGTGTTACTAGTATAAGTTGACATTCAAATCCTTTATTCTAGTTAACGATATGAATTTGGGAAATAAATTGTCGTGTATAGTAGATCATCGTTTTGTCTTTGAATATCAGAAAAAAATGGTAGTAAGTAAGAGAGAATAAAATAATCGAAAAAGGGGCAGAGGAACAAAAATAAGTCATGAGAAGAATGCAATGCGTCTCGGGGATACAATAGAACAAGAACAATCTATTCACGACTATTAGCGAAAAAGAAACTCATTTTGTTGGGCATTCCATTGTTGCACGTATCCAATGTAGTATAGCAACAGTAATGGTCATAGTCATCGAATTCTGATAAAGGAAATTCCAATACATAGTCTTTATCTTTTTACAAATCATTGATTAATTATACTGAAATGGAAAAAAAAAAATATTATTACTGTTATGATGATTAATTTACTTTTTTGAGTTATATGTTTCAATTATTATTTTCCATTATATGAGATACTTTGATGTGAAATGATTCTCTATTTTATATTTTTTTTCGTTGCGTTTTTGTTAATATTTTATCTTAAAGCATCATTGTGAATCAATTGCTAAAAAAATATCAATATTTTATTTTCAAAATATTGGGCCTATATTTATTTTTTTTTATTTGTAAAAAATTAAACTATAGTTGACAGAAATTTTTCTTTTTTAAACTTACTTTAAAATTTAAATAGTAAATAATATTCAAATTTTTATAAGAAATAGTTTAAAATTTGTATAGGCACAGAATGATCAACCAGAAATAAATTTTTGGAAAGAAAACTTTTTGAGGAATTGTAAGAAAAATATTTGGATTGTAATCTTGATAAAAGTTAAATAAACATTTTTTATTAAAGTCGAAAATTAAATCTTTGAAATACACTCTTGTCCATAAATTAAGGATAACGAAGTTCAGGAAAAGAACGAGAGAGAAGCAAAACAAATTTGACTTATTTGTAAAATCTATTTATTAAACAAAAGGTAAAGAGCAAAAAAGATGCTATATGTTTGACATAATTAATAAAATTTCCAATTTTTACTCAATGGAGCAAATTTCAAAAAAGAACCTATTTACAAAAACATGGTTAGTATGATGGTTCATATGGAGTATGTCTCCCGGACGATGCAATACAGGCCTTACAACGCCTAGGCATGCTGAGTATCAAATTATCAATCTGATCTTAGGGAATATTACACCACTCATCAAGCAATGCCCTCCGAAATTCCGGTTGACAGGTGGGAGGGTTGACGGGCTATACTTCGTCGGCCAAGCATATCCCAAACATGCTCTATTGGATTCAAGTCCGGTGAGTATGCTGGCCAATCCATACGGGTGATATCCTCCAATTGAAGGCATTCGTCTACAATGTTTGCACGGTGAGGACGGGCGTTGTCATCCATAAACAGAAATTCAGCACCCATGGCGCCCCGAAACAAACGTACATGTTGTTCCAGAATGACATCCCGATAGATGTGGCCTGTCATCTTTACACTCTGAACATGCAGGTCAGTTCTGGAACCAATAATAATTCCTCCCCAAACGAGCCATCCTTCACCACCATAACGGTGTCGTTCAATGGCGTTCTCTTGGTGGTAACGGGTAATTGGCGCTTTCCATATGAAAGTCCGGCGAGAATCAAATTGCAAACTAAACCTGGACTCGTCGGAAAACATCACACCAGACCAGTGTTGCGGTGTCCACAATGCATGCTCTCTACTCCAAGTTAATCGCAGGCGACAGTGAGTTGCGTTATGGAACACATCTGACAGGCCTACGAGCATATAGACCAATGTGCCCTAATTTACACGGTCTGCCTTGAAACTGTCGTACCGGTAGCTAAGAGAGCTGACGAGACAGGTCTGATGCTGTGCTCCGTCTTTTTTCTTTTGGCAGTAACTGCTAAATACCGGTCCTCATTCGGCGTTGTAACTCGGGGCGACCTGTGCTGTAACATCTACTTTACCATCATCTTGGAATCGTTGCCAAAGCCTGGAGATGACCCTTTGGGCGATTCCAAGTTCCTCGATACTTCCAGCTGGGTACGTCCACATTCGAGTCGTCCGATAATTCTACCACGTAAAAAATCATCCAAATGCTTCCTTTGTGCCATAACTATGTGGTTATTGCACTGAAAGGCTTTTAAAGCGCTTGTGAACAATTTTACTTCTTTGCCACCATTCCTTATATACCCCTTTCTTACACTCTCGTCATTGTGACGTACTATCCGCGCCATCTGGTGGTTTCCTGTAATTTGCATATTCTTCTTCAAGATGTGTGTGATAATTCTACAGGTGAAATTTATTTTAGAGTTCAATTTCTGTGTAATTTGAATTATCCTTAATTTATGGACATGAGTGTAATATTTACTATAGATATATTTTAAATTTTTATATAAAATTTCATTTTTATTAACATTCAAAGCATCTTCTTAAGATGAGTGTTTTTCGTAGTTTAATTAAAGAATATGTAAATGTGTCTATATATAGCTATATTGATCATAACTGATTGTTGGTTTAACCTTTATAAGTTCTGTTTTTTGCGGTTGGATATATCAGCAATGTGTTTTATTTCTTTTGTAATAAGAAAGATGTTATATTTGATGATATACATTTTCACATAACGGATTGTTTATTGTGTGAATTTAATCATTAATAATTAATTAGTCAGAAAATTAAACGTGTGGACCTGTCATTCATAAATTAGGGTTATTTCAAATTTTCTTTCTTGCCCCCAAAGTGATTGAATCAACTTTCCTTACCAATCGCAGAAAAGAGTTTCTTAATTATGACAGACACACAGTGTAATAAATGTGTTTTTTACAGACATATACTTTTTAATTTTTAGACACATATATTAAAGTAATAGATTTTTATCTATAAGGTATTAATACTTAAGTCTTGTAATTAATTTATGTCTGTCTTTTTGTCATGTAATTATGAATATTGCATTGTGGAGACTGGATAAAACAAAGTATTTTATTAAATCTTTCACAAAATATTTTATTTAATTTAAAAAAAGAGTTTTATTTAATGATTTACTTTTATCTTACCAGGCACGTAATTTTCATTCACTTAAAATGTTTTCAATACATCGTAATGCTATATGGCTAGTATTTTTATCTTTGAAAGGATTACAAAGAAAAAATAATAACCAATATTTTTTTCACGCCTTTTGCATACATTTCTTTAATGTATATTAACATTTAAAAAAATAAGTTTTAATAATATAAGTTCCTTAACATAAAATATATAAATATATAGTATATACATACATAGTAACGTATGCAACAAGAAATGGAACTAATATAACAAGAAAGGGAACCAAAAACGATTTATGTCTTGGAATGTATCGTTTATCAGTGCATAAAGCATTTTATTAACAGAATGTAATAGTGCTTATATAAAGTTCAGATAAGACATTTACCATTTGTTGGAATAAAGTAAATGATGTAAACTAACTATATATTTTCGTGTAAATGTAGAAGAATGTATTTTTTATATCATTTAATCTATTCAAGTTTTATGATATCTCATGTTATCCTCAATTACATAGAGGAAATATATCAACAGATACCTTCAATATAAAATAGCAATATTTTGTGCGATATGGAAAATGGATAAAAGCATTTACGTTCTAAATCCGGCACCTGGTATGCAACATTTTTTGGAATCCATAGTAAAACCCAATAAAAGGAAAATACCATCACACTTTGTTAGAATTTTAACTTGTAGAGATTAGCAAAAAACGACAAATATTTCTTTAAGAATATTTTATGCTTTCTGTTATTGATAGAATCTTTCTATGGGTTTTCTGTAAATAGGCTTATTTGCCAGGGAAGCTTTAATGTAACAGTCTCACAAAATACAAAAGAACGTTTCGTATAACACTGGTAAAAATTTATATTAAATAAATTTATTGACTATATTATATGTAAAAGCAGTTTTCTTTTTTTTTTTTTTTTTTAATTTAATAAACACAATTTAATGCAAAATACAAAATCCTTTTTGCAACTGAAATGATACAAAACAAAAATGAGTTGTAAAATTTCATGACAAAAGTTTTGTTAAGGGAACAATATAGAGATCTGCAATATATTTAAAGACTAATAATGAACCTTATCAGTGATACATAATGACAAAACTGGAATAACAAATTTTATTGAAGGCTTCCATTTTGTTTAGCGTATGGTTCTTACGTTTTCATGAAGAATTACATTTAGTATAAAGCATACTCTACACCTGAACATAAATGAATGAAATCATGTCACTCATTGGTCCCGTAAAATTGTTCTTAAATATAGCCAAGTTCGAGATTCCGCCAAGATAGAGCTTAGATGTGAGGAATTCTTGCAGCCAAAAATCATTTCTTTAAACCTCCATATCTTCAATTTTAGTGCTTTACCGAAAGCAAAATTTTCATCCTGTTTTGACGAATCTTAAAATCATAAATATTGGCTGTTAGCTTAGATTTATTTAAGTAAAATGATGCTTATGGAATTAGGAAAATATTTATCACATTACAAGACGAGTTTCATTCTTCATATTTTTCCTCATATTTTCGTTTCTAATAATCTAATATAATGCGATTGCTATTTGTGCAAATAATTGCTCTAATAATCTAATATAGTGTGAATAGAAATACATAATTGATGTTAAAATTACTTTCTGAAATTTTATGTTTCTTTTTGGCCAAAAACTAGTACAGTAAATTAGTAGCAGAGAAATTTGCGCTTAAGGCTTTTACCTGCCTTTCACACAAAATCTCTGCTACTTACACATTTGCAATTTTGTTTGAACTACTTTTTCTGAATCCACCTTTTATATATTTTTATACACAGGACAGTCAAATTTTGTGTCAATACATATATTAAATAGGGTTACAGAGGACTATAAATAATATCAGTTTGCTTATGTTCACCCAAGGCATTATTTAGCTAAATCATTAAACTATAGCTTTATGCATAGGAAGTTATCTTCAGAGCCAGTAAAATGGCATCGATGGATTTTGAAATGGCTAGAAAATATCCAAATCTGTGCTCTCTAAAGCGTTGCCCATGTCTTGTTCAACTGATAAATTAACGTGGCGAAGTCCTTCACAGGAAGTGATAACAAATGCGTTGGATAAAATTTACATCAAATGTGTTGCCAATTGTTCATGATGTGTAGTAGTTAGCATATTAAAAACATTTGGCAAACTAGTGAAACATTTATTCTTTGGCTAGCAATCATGAATAACTGAGACAAATAAAAGTTGTATCGATTTCTTAAAATGGATTGACATGCTAAAGTTTTTCAACTATCATTAGATACACTGGATGTGTTGATCAAACAATTCCTTGTAGACCATCATTTGTAGTGTCATCATATCAGTACTGTTTTTATCATTATTGCAATATATTGTTATAAAGATATGGTGTGGACATATGAGCAACTGAAAAATAGTAGTGGATCATTTGCTCAATGAATCTCGTCTTGCCTTGCATATTGTGGATATACGATTATGTCCAAAACTCTATTAAAAATTGAAAGAGTGAATAGACATATCAACAACACAGCAAATGAATGTACAAGAAATGGTACAACTGCTGTGGAAATCATGGTGTAGCATAAATCGGGAAACTATTTCATCTAGTTGAAACCATCAACATCTATGTTAATGATGGATCATTAACGATACTTTTATATTCTTTCTAAGCAATGAAAGAACACAAATATATAAAATAAAACATTCTAAAATTTAAAAAGTTAAAAAAAAACCGTAAGCTCTTTTTCTTATACTATCTTCTTTCTTTTAGGTGAAAATGGTGCTTCAGGAGAAACAAAAAACTCGAAAAAGACATCGACTTTAGTCTTAACGTTGAGACGCATGTACTCGTCAGTAGCGTCGATCAACCTTAAAACCAGTAGGTTTTTATTCCGTCCCAAAACTAAAGTTCCAATGTATCAAGCGGAACTCGTGAAAGCCACTCCGGTCTAGAACCTGCTAACCGGTCTAACCTTCCTAATTACACATGGTAGTTTACTTATTTCATACCTTACCAATGCTTCAGTAGATGCCAACTTTTTCGCTGTTGCAAATGCCCCAGAATACTATGGTAATGGTGGAGCTTTGCTTATAGACGCTTTCTGGGTTTACGGAATGAAAAGATTGCTAAGGCTCTCATGTATATTTCATTGCTCAGTATTTGCTTGGTGAAGGGATAGGGTACTGCTTTCATTCTTGTATCTGCAATTTTTTTCGCCAAATCTTTAATTATATTTCTTGGCTAAATTTTCTCTTATTTCCAGATATGAGTATATGGGTGGTAAGAAAGTCCAAATCAATTTTAAAAAACATTTGCCTTACATGGAAAATAATATGGTAAGGCAAAAAAAATATATAATAAAAAGGTTCTGATATAAATACATTTATATCAGAATCGAGTTTAATTATATTTGTTACAGTTCTGGTGTTGTCTTATATGGCAATCATTTGATTGTATTGCTTTATTTTTACAGTTAGCGAATTTTATAAAAAAATTCCATATTTGCATCAAATCATCTATCATTTCTGAATGTGGATTTTAGCTAAGTTTTGTTTGCAATACTGCTTTAAAAACGTTTGCATTTATTTGAAATGTTCTTAGTATTGAAATTTTTTTAACATAGAATTATTTTTAGTTAAATTCCATGTAACTGTATGACTGACATTCCATGAATGTACTAACTCTGTATGACTTATTTTACAGCATGTTCCTTAATTTGTCTTGACCTTTCCATTACGATTATTTGACCTTATAAGGACTTTGCCCTCTATCTAAATCATAATTTTTTACTGTTTTCTTTGCAGCACGTTCACGGTTGACCTTCACAACCGGAGTAACATCTAGTCCATCTCGATACGCGTCAAAAACCATCAATGGAGCCAATAAGAATTCATCTCAGAAATCTAGCAATATGGAAATGATCCCTGTATTTCACCACAAAGATGGAGACATCTCACCCAATATGAGAGACACTTGTGTCACAATCGCTGATGGAAAAGAGTTATTGTAATACAAGTAATGATATAAAGTTTATAGATATTATAATATGGTATCTATAAAGAGAAATGTGGGCATTTTAATTGCGAACAATTCTGAAAACATTTTAGTAATAGTTGAGTAAACTGTGTTATTTACTAGATATAGCTTGTAAAACATTTTTGGCATAGGTCACACATTATTTTTTATTTTTTGGAACCAATGTTTCATTAGTAGTTTTATTATTAGTAATTGATGTTTTGATAAAGAATATTGCAAATGTTGTTCACATTTCCACACCTAAATCTACAATTCTTTACTAAATATGTTATAAAAAAGGGTATTTTTTGTAGTTCAGTATTTTAGAATGTTTCAGATGTCAAGTAAAAGCTTTATTTAGACGTTCGCATGTAAAAAGCATCATTTTAAACTTTCTAAACTCCTAGAGAAACAATTTGAAGTGTAATTCTTTCACATCGTAGCTATTAATTATTTAATTGTTGAGCGTATGATCTGGAATCATATCCAAAAGAAACCCTTATTATGTTAGGGACTTGCTAATTAAATCTAACTTTTATTAGGTTTTATTGAACAAAATTAATTATAATAATTAAAATTATTAAAAAAATATTCTTGAATTTTAAAATAACATATTGAATAGTTACGTAATCTGAAAAGAACTTTTAATGATTTACAATTTATTCTTTTTTTTGAAACAAGTAAAAGAATTTTTAATTACATTTTCAAAAAAAAAAAAAAAGGTTTTAATAATGAATTTCGTAGAAAATGTAACATATTTTTATTTATTTTATAATTTGAACGGGTATATTATGGTTGGATATATTAACATATCTTTTTCTAATTATTTTCTTAACACAATAACTGATAGTTTATTTGAAGTAAAAATAAATATAATTCTTATTTAGTTAACCAAAATTTCCATTATTTTGCTTAACATTATATCTGGTAAACTGAATTTAATTATTTTTCCTATATAAAACAATGGCGATATCCGCCATAAGAACTTCAGTAGCCCAATAAAATATAGCCTTTGCAAAGTTGTCAGAATTAAAACTCATAAAATCAAATGCAGGGCATGTTGTCAAATGTAAAAAAATATTTGGTTTAACCTGATGAGCACAGAGGACAGACATTATTAGTAGCTATACCAATGCGATACAAGTGTTTATTAAGAAAATTATGTTCTGTCGTGAGTCGGAAATTTGCTATAAAAACTGCACGGGGCAAGTCCATTGGGATGGTTGATGAAACAAGTATATTCCACGTTTTATCAATTGAAAGGAGTTTGTAAGTTTGTTTTAAGGGTCTGTTTATTTTCTTCTTTACCTCAGAACTAAATTGATAAAGGATAAAGGAAATTGTGGCTGTGTATAGTTGTAAGTTAGAAATAGTTGTAAGTTAACTATTTTTGGCCAAGAGGTCGGCCTTTTCATTTCAGGCGTTCCACAATGGCTGGGAATCCACCAAAAGAATCTCCCATCCTGAAGCAATTGCATTGGACTGATTTAACTTAAGTATTAGAAGGTAAAAGTAATCCCATTGTCTATAAAAATTCAAACAAGTTTCGCCTTTTATTATTGAACGCAATAAACTATCAGTTATTGTGGACACAATGTATTGTGCACATTATGTTCATGAGATCAAAGCAATCAATAGATTAATCCTTGATCTTTACTAAAACAAGTGGAATAATAAAAAAATAAATACTAAAATATGAAAATAATTATGATAGGAAAATCTTGAAATTTAACAGATCAAAAGAAATCGTCTCATGTGTATGTTCAGTACAAATACAGTTTTTTAGTGTTGTTAAGATGTAACATAAAAATGGTGCAATGTTATTTATACGAGTAACAAATTTTCCAATACCTGTACAGTATTCATCATATTTCTTCGCTTTTATTACACATATCCTTTTTATTTTATATGATAAATCAAAGTGTTGCATTCCACAGCATGTTACGAATTGTTTTTTTTTTGTGTATTGTATGTGTAGATATTGATCTAATAAACTTCTTTCTTTAGTGTTGTATTGTATTGTATATTCCTTCGCACAAGTGGATGTTGTAAAAATATATATAGTTAGTCTTATGATTGTATTTGTAGCATTCATGTTGAGACAGCATTCTTCTGCACTTCATGAAAGAGCTTTTATTTTTTGTATGAGCTTCACTTTAGTAACATTACCTGTAGAGACCAGTTTATAGAGCTCTTACTGTTACATGTTTTATTCAGCATATAAATAGGTATTTATTGTAGTATTGTGAATGAGTACAGTCTTGAGCATCAGTACAAATGCTTAATCTTAAATATGTGTTGCAATATTTAATTCTACACCTTAAACAAAAAATCTATAATAACATAAAGCACAAATTATAATGCTAATCTTTATCGTATACATATTTTACATAATTGAAAAATCATTATTTTAATCGCATGGATGTAATAGTTATTTATGCATGCTTTTGTATAGTTCCATGTTTTAATTTTGTTCTTAATTGAATTAAGAGGCCTAATGTTTCAGATTTATTATATATTTGTTATATCTAATAATTTTCGATGTGTATTAAATTTTAATTTCATTATTTAAAAAAATTTAGAATTTTCTGGTACTTTACTTGCACCTTAAATAGTAAATATGAGCCCGTTTTCTTAGAAAGTGGTGTAAGTCCACTTTTGACAAAAAGTTAGTTAATGATAATAATAAATGCAATCTACTACGAGAATATTATCTATATGTAGTTTCAAAAAAAATCCTTTCAAAATTTTCATCATTTTGTCCATATAAATTTACGCAGTGAATGAAAATACAAAATATAATTACTTTGAAAATGATATAAGTCCACTTTCCGCAGACATAATATTTATTTTCAAAATTATACCTCTTCATTTTTATGTGTGCATAATGCACACTGTTAATGACATAAAAAATTTTCGTTCGTTCATTGGAATTTTGTTATTTGCTTGTAAATCAATCTTCAGAAGAGGACTCCATAGTTATTGAAAGCGCTATTAATAAGTTATTAGTCTGTTTGTTTACCATTTACAATGTTGAATAAGACTTCATTTAATAAAAATGCGGAGTTTAAAACACTAGATATATCCCCCAGACAAGGAAGATAAACTTGAAATTACAATAGTAGAACGTTGATATCATCATGCCAGGCCGATCACATGCGAAATATTCAATGATATGATGGATCTATTATCTTATATTCCTCCAATACATAATGACTATTTTCAAAAAAATTTTCATAATGATAAAAATTTTAAATAGCACATATTGATATCAAGTTGCAATTAAAGTAATTAAAATGTCATTTGCTGAAGAAATATTGAAATAAAGCCTTTTTATTTTGCTCCTTTTTTGGTTTATATAAAAAAATTTTATGAAAAAAAATGGGTTTGAATGAATTAAAATCCCATATTTAATGTTTCATAAATGTAGATTTTCCCATTTTGAAATTTTCATAAATGTAGGATTTTAAAAGTGGTGTAAGTCCATTTGAAATCATCAAAAATTTGAATTTCATTTAACTAATACTTTAAAAACTATCATATTATAAATATAAAAATATTTAACATTCAAAAGCAGAAAGGGAGCACATTAGCATATATCAAAATTTTTCAAACCAATCAAATAGAAACCCTTAAATATCTCCATATAATATAAAATTGATTTACGCCACTTTTAAAGAAAACGGCTCATTATATTGATTTTTATTCTTTTTAATTTATTCTGTTATCTTTTCATGCTAAGCACAAAATTTTATGGCATTATAAAATCGATGATAAGAATTAAAATAAAAATTAATTCCATAACTTGAAAAAAATTTTATGTTGCATTATGAATGAATTATTTTTATATGCAAGTTGTACTAAGTACTACATATTAGTAGTTTAAGTTTATTACATGCTATAAAAAATATTTTTTTTTAAATAACTAATTATTTTTTACTATATTTATATTATTTAGTATATTCTATATTTAGTTTAGCTATCTTAATGAAAAACCTTTTGATAATCTTTTTTCTCTGAGTTAAGATTATATAAAATTTAAAATGGTACAACAGTTTTTTTTTATTGAGTTATTATAGAATTTTACACAAAATAATACAAAATTTATATTTTTCTTATATTTTGTAAGTGGCATTTTGATCGAAAATTTGATTAAGTAATTTTTTTTTGTAAATTTCCTGGTGTTTATCCATCTGTTCGGTGTATTCTTTTTCATGCTAATGACAGGGATTTTTTTTTATAATTTAGCGTTTCGAATTTGTAAAATTATAACTTTGATTTATATAAAATAAAAGCAAATTTTTGGATGTGTGGCATTGCGGTAACAAAAAAAAAACATGAAACGTTGTTCTTGTCAAACTATATATTCCACAAAAAATTCTATCACATTGACAAATACTATTGAATATATAAAATATTATGCATTATCTTATGAAAAATAATTTACATTGTTTAATATTTTCCTTTTTATATATCAAATAATATTCAGTAGTAGATGTCATTTTGTTGGTTTGTGTGGTGTCAAAACGAGTCCCAAGTACAATAGCGCATTTATTGTTTTTTACATACACACCAGTATGGCATTAATACCACAATGAACTATAAACATTATTTAACACACATGTAGCACATTTAACGATATGCATTAAAAGATGAGTGGAAGGATTTCACCAAAATGTTCTCAGGATGAGAGATTGTTATTTTGCGCTAGTAGCACCTTGAGTCCTCTTGGGTGAGAGGTTCTATGTTATCTGAACTTTTCACCACGACTCTGCAAGGGGCGCTCTTGCAGTGCCTAAGAAGAACACGGTTACAGGTGGAAACACGGTAGGTGGAACCCCGGTTACAATACGTAAAATTTTAATCACAAAGAATTTTTAATATATTTCTTTTTAATTCAAACCTTCCATTCAAAATTATTATTCTGATTAAATATAATTTGAATGTAATTATGAAAATTAATTGGTGTAAATTAAAAATAAATTATACTTTTTTCTTTTAAAAATATTTGCATTGATACCTTGTAACTTTTTTTGCTTCACAATGTCCTGTTTTTTATTATTCATATAAAAATTTCTGGGATTTCTCTATTTATTGAAATATCATCAAATGATAGAAAAATATGATGATCATTAAATATTGCTTTTTCTGTGTCGCATTCCCTACAAATAGGTTTTTATTTCAAAGTACCGAAATAAAATAAATAAATATCTTAAGAAAAAAATCTTTAAAATATTCATACTCTATTTTTGTCCCTAGTTTCATCTCATAAAAACCTTCCAAAGTGTTTTGACAGAACTCTTTGAAGTCGCGGACGTAGATGTCTGCAAAAAGTCTCTCCCCAGTGCGCAAAGGATTACTCGTTAAACAAAGAATTTTATCCCCGCACCAGTTAGCGAAGCAAATTGGTTGAAAAATTTCCCTCACTGTAAATAAATAAGAACCTAAATTTAAAGTCTTTTACAAATAAAGTAGCAGCATGCACCAATTTCGAATAAATAGCATTTTGCTAGCGTAAGTATTATGCACAATCTGATTATAACTGAGGAATAAAACTTTCCCTGAAACATTAAATAGATTAATAAAATCGCCTTTGTACAATTTTTGTTGTAAGATTTCCTTAAAAAATACTACATCCGTTTCGAATCATTTCTAGGCAATGAATATTATGTTGACTATAATAATTATTCGTTTAATAAATGTTGCTTATAATAATTATTTATCTAAAAATAATTATTTATTAATAATTATTTATTATTTAATAACTATTTTAATTTATTTATTATGATGAATAAAATTTAGAGCATTATCAGTTGGAATAAAACTTAGAGGAAAAAAAAAAACGAAATAAAACTGAGGAATAAAACTTTCCCTAAAAACAATAAATATTATTTTATTATATTAATAAATTAAATATTTTTTTTTTTAATTTATTTATTATGATGAATAAAACTTAGAGGAAAAAAAAAACAATAAAAGTGAAAAATAAAATTTTCTCTAAAACAATAAATAGATTAAAAAATATTTAATTTTTATAATTTTTAATGTAAGTTTCCTTAAAAAAAAAAATAATGCATCCGTTTAGAATAATTTCTATGCAATTGTTACTATGTTGGCTGTAATAATTATTTATTTATAATAATGTATTGCTTCGTAATTATTTTAATTTATTTATTATCATGAATAAAACTTAGAGTATTATCAGTTGGTCTTAGTAACAATCACATTGATAAAAGTTTTTTTTGTTTGTTTTTTCCCTTAAATTTTTTTATTACTAGACCTATATCAAATGAACTAATTTTGATGTCTGAAATAAAAGTTGAAAGATTAATCACTGCTTAAAATATTTGTATAAATCATATTATATGAATTGTGCATTTTATCAAATACCTTATAAATTTTATAGGATAAATTATTCTTATTCTTATGTACTGTGAAAATACCGATTTTATTTGTATATATGTTCATATTATAATTACGCATTTTCTATAATTTGTCTTCTGAATTATTGTTAGTAATTAAAAATAAACTGTGCTGATAAACATATAGTTGTAAAAGTGAAATAATTTAAAACTAATAACCTAATGTATATTAATTTTAATAGAATGCAATTTATAAATTTTACAAAATCAGTATCAAAGTTTTCATTCACCAAAAATGTCTTTAATTTTGAAATCTAATTTACTATACACCCACAGTAGTTTGTGTGATTTCCCTTAAAAGTTACTTTTCCATTACCAAGTAACTGTGAAATTCTGAAAAAACAATTTATTTTTGAGAAATTTTATGTTACTTTTAAATTACTTTTCAGCATTATAAAAATTTATAGCTCATCTTAAACATAATAAAAGTGTATCATTTCAAGAAGGACCTGGCTGGAACTCCAGGACGAGCAGGTAATAAAAAAAGTTTTAGAACGATCTCTTTGATATTCAAGTAATCTGATAACTTTCCGAGATTTATGACTCAAACTGAAGTTTTAGAAAATTTATAATAAAGTAATTTATTTTCCAATTATATTTGATAGAGGATATTTAGATTATTTCGAAAATTAAAATGCTAGAAAAAAAAATCAGAATCATGAATGATATTTGCTTTGAAGTAGAATTACTTCTTTTATCAAATGCAAAGAAGATAGGCAATTAAAAATTTTGTAATATGCCCTTAGAAATTTAAAACTTTATTATTATTATTTTGCTATTATTTATTATTATTATTATTATTATATTAATATTATTTTATTATATTTTTGACAAATATCACATTAAAACCAATTTTCGTTGATTAATATTATTTTATTATATTTTTGACAAATATCACATTAAAACCAATTTTCGTTGAAAAATAATTTTATTACAAAGTAGGACATTGCAAGTTTATTTTTCTTGAATGCAATTTTAATCAGGTGAAATTTTTATAACAATTAAAATGAAAGACACAATCAACTATTGTGATGCAAATAAAATAAAAACTGTCTGAAAGCACTAAAGATGTCAAACATTAGAGTTCGTGTCAAACTTCAAGTAGTGCTAGAATTTCATACTTGACCTGTTGCTGTAAATGTCATTTTGAAATAAAAAATAATAACTCACAGTACTTTAAATGGCAATTTCCGTTTTTCAATGAAATGATCATATTGGAAAATATATTACCTCTTCATTCCATACTAAATTTGCAAGTATGATGTTAAATATTAGCACATTTCGATATTTTTTATTCTATATGATACCACAACTTCCCACACATTTGTTATCTTGCTTATCGATTAATAGTCGTTGTTCGCCATATATCATCTTTAATGTCATCATTTAACTAAATGTTTTTGGAAAAATGAAGCGGTTGTCATTAGCGAGCTAACCGTGAGTGATCGATAATGATGTCGATGGCTAAATTGTAATGGAAGAGTCATGTTAGTTGGACGTCAGGCAGGAAGTTCAGAGGAAAATAATTACGTGCGTAACTGGTGCTCACTTTTAGATTTTTAAGTACCGTACAGCACCTCACATGTAAATATTTTTAAACACACTTTTGGTAGTTATTTATGATCAGAACAGTAAAAGTTTTAAATTCGGATGTCGTTAATTTAACAAATATTTTATCTTAAAATCTGGTATCGTTAATTTTAATTTAAGAAATATCTACTCTTAAAAATTTGATATCGTTAATTTAAGAAATATCCGATCTTAAATTCTGATATCATTAATTTTAATTTAAGAAATATCTGATCTTAAAAACTGGTATCAATTTTAATTTAAGAAATATTTGATCTTAAAATCTGATATCATTAATTTTAATTTAAGAAATATCTGATTTTAAAATCCGATATCGTTAATTTAAAAAATAACTTATCTTAAAATTGATATTCTTAATTTATGAAATATCTGATCTTAATAGCTGCTGTCGTTAATTTAAGAAATATCTGATATCGGTAATTTAAGAAATATCTGATCTCAAAATCCATTACCGTTTATCTTAATTTAAAAAATATGTGATCTTAAAATCTATTACTGTTTGTTTTAATTTAAGAAATATGTGATCATAAAATCTTGAAATCGTTAATTTAAGAAATATCTGATCTTAAAATCTTAAATCTATAATATATAAAGGTGATATTTGAATAAGTAAAGCTTAATAAGTTTTTAAGTACCGTAAAGCATCCCACATGTAAATATTTTTGCACACGTTTGGTAGTTACTTACGACCAGAACTGTAAAAGCTTTAAATTTTGATATCTTTAATTTAAGAAAAAAAAAATATAATATATAAAGGTAATATTTGAATTACGAAAAATTAGAACATGTTTTAAGAAGGATTTATTTGATTCAAAAATATACACTAAATTTATAAAATGAAAAATTTAGTTTTTATTGCATAAAAGTTTACACTAAATTATAAAACTAAAAATTTTTAAATCTTTTATTTTATTACATTTATTGAATTATATGACTTTTAATTACATTTTTAAATTTAGTTACATTAATTACATTTATTGAATTATATGACATTTAATTACATTTATAACATTTAGCTACATGGGGGTTGAATGGCCGAGTGGCTAGCGCTGTGGCGCTCTGGTACCACAGGTTTCGGGTTCGAGTCCCGGAGGTGCCATGGATGTGTGTAGTGGTTCGAAATCCACTTTAAACCGTAGGTCCCGGTCCTAATAGGATCGTAGAGCGTTGCGGGGACATGTTACTGAGTCCGTAGTTTATCTTCCAAGTTACACGCGCCCACTGGGTAATGCAAACTGAGTAACGTCTGTGCAGCGCTTGCCTTAAGGCATCCAAGACGTCCATGTCTAAAAACGTTTGCCAGTTGCATTAGAGGAAAAAAAACAGAAAAAAAACATTTAATTTCATTATTAATTGCATTTATTGAATTAACTTATTTTCTCCTATCCACCACAAAAAGTGTCTGGGAGCTTAATCGTCAATTAAATTAGCTATCGTTATCAGCTAGTTATCGTTAATGTAAGAAATGTCTGATCTTAAAATTTGATATCGTTAATTTAAGAAAAATATAATATATAAAAGTGAAATTTGAATGCCAAAACCTGTAATATGTATCATGATTTAAGAATTATTTAGTTTATTATATTCAAAGAATATCTCTTTAATTTATTGATTCAAAAATAACTTGCTAACTTGCTCTTTTATACAATATTTTTTTTTAATTAGAAATACTAAAAAAATAATTTTTTTTTATTTGCATTTATTGAATATGATTATTTTTCCCTATCCACTGTAGAAAGTTTTTATTAGAAAATATAACAATGTTTATTTCGTTTCATTAAATTTGCTTTATTATTTACAAGAAAATTTAGATCCAAATATAATTAATTTATGAACTCAACTTTATGTTAACGTCTACTAATGGCATGTTAGCATGAAGTTCAGAAAAAAAATACCAATTCGCATAAACGGCTCACATGTTTACATTTTTTAAATATTGTAAAGTACCTCACATGCATATATTTTTGCACACATCTTGGTAATTATTTATTATCTGAAAGATCATATTGGTAATAATCAAGAATGGTAACTTGTATAGTTTTATATTTAGTAATTTTTAATTATTACTTTCAATTATGGAACTAAAAGCAAATATAAAAAATGAAAAACTTATAAAAGTGCAAGATTGTGCGATCTAATTTAATAAACTGATTACTTTCAATATGTTATTATATGGCCACATTAAATAACAAATAAATTTACAATCCTCTTTTTATATAACAATATTTCAATATTTAGCTCAGTTCTTCGTTAATCTCTTGCTGTTTTGCTCATTGTTAATAATGGATGCTGCAATATATATGTCATTAATAGTGCACTAGATGAACTGTTATAGTCTATTTCAATTGTAATACTTCAATGTGTTACAAAAATGTAAATAAACCTTCATACTGCATTTATTTTTATTTTGATTGTAGATGTTTATAGGTTTATAACTATGTGTAAATTCTAATTGTCTTTTCGGTGTCGATGTAATAAAATTATCTCAATGTCACGTTTCTTGTTTTTCTTATTTTTTCCCCAAACATGTAATTTTTTGATTTATAATTTTGATTTATAAAACACTTTACAAAAATCGACAAGAAAATCAGACAGCATTTTTTTTTCTTTAATTGATATGAATTTTATGGTATAAATGGTACGGAACAATAAATAAATTTCAAAATCTATAGATATCGTGTGAATAGTAAGAGTAAAATAAGCGTGGTTATCAAAAATAATGCAGGCATCCTAAAAGATATTAGGAATCTTTTACTAGTATGGCGCCCGGCCGCTTATGGCATTTAATAAAGCTTTGATTCACCTAAGAATAGAATCATGAACTGCTGAATAGTGTTTAGAGGAATATTGAATCTTTCTTCATGAAGATATTGTGAAAGTTCTGGGAGTGATACCGGTTGAGTACATCGATTTATGCTTCATTGCTCTAAAATAGACCATAATTGTTCGATGATGATATCGAGGTGGGGGACCATTCGTGCCGGGCAAGTGTTTCACTTCTTCCTCGTGTTCATCAAATCAGTATCTGACAGATCCAGCTACAGGAATAGGAATGTTATCATCTGACAGATTTTATCTCCTGCAGGAAGATACGAAGTTTGCATCATAAAATGGAACCTGGCCACAGCTAAATTTCTCTATACTTCTGCCCAGTGATCTTTCCTTTCAGAGTTACGATTACGGCAGCAGAAAACCACAACATGACTGCCCATAACATGGTAGATCCACCTCCATTCTTGACAGTTATAAGGAAAGAGACAATCACTATCATGCGCTTGTGCAGGTGTCCTCTAAACGTACGCCTGTCCTGTTCTGGGGGAAAGTGCCAAATATGGTTTGTCTGACCATATTACTATATTTCTCTTGTCAATCGGTCAAGTTTTGTGGTTGTGGCATCGCTGTAGACAATGTTTGGCATTAACAGATGTGAAAAGTGACTTGAGAATTGATGCTCTGCCATAAATGTCGTGGTTTTGAATTTGCCTCCTAACTGTAATTATGGACACTGGAGGATCCAGATGCTTATTGAGCTGTGCGGTCACTTTTCCTGCAGTTGTTTTTTTTTTTAGACAGTACAAACCTCTTCAATGCCCATCATTGGTCTCTCTCACTCAGATTCTGCTTCCGCCCACTATTTTGCTTTATTGAGCTTGTTTTTCTGTGCTGTGTGTATGCTGTCAAGACTTAAGACGCCATAACATTAGAAATGCCTAAAGCTGGGATATTTCGGTCACAGTTGCTCCACCTAGTTTACCTCCTGCAATTGGGCCTCTTTTTTACAGCCTATGAATTCTGGCATTTTACGCTTTTGACAAAATTCCAAGACGTATACAGCTTCACTAAATCTCTGCCTCATATACCATAATACACAGTCCAGCCACATTAATGTGACCACCTGTCAAAAGCCAGAATATACACTCTTGTATATTCTGGCTTTAAGTGGAGTGTGGAATGTGGCATTAAGTGGTATTAAGTGGAATTCTTTATATACACTCTATTGTAATGTGCTGTCACCTGCTTTTTGTGATTTATTTCACGGTGACGTCGAAAGTAGGTGGTGGTCACATTAATGTGGCTGGACTGTGTATATATTTTTTATATTAAGAAAGATTGGTAACTAAAATTACATGCAATGCTTATAAAAGGTATTCTTAAATGTCACTCTTATTTACAGGTGTTTCCATTATTTAGATAACCACTTGTAGGTACTTCTTTTTCTTTTTATTTCAAATTTTTAATAGAATTCTGAAATTCTGATTATTGGAATTCACAAAATTTTAAAAGTGAAAAAAGTGCTGCAACATAAATTTTAATACCTTGTTTTTTTATTCTATTTCCAAAATGTTTGATCTAGCAGTACTATGGACTACATATTGGCCAATCTGTTAAAAGCTTTAATAAAGGGACATCACTTTGGCATGCAATTTTTTTCCTCGGATGATTTACATGATGTTAATAATGATAAGGATGGTGTTGATAATAACTTCTACAGTAATTGATAACTGGGAACCATTCGTATTTAGTCACCCACCAAAATATATCAAAATCGTTTTTAGACACACTTAATACTTGCTTCTGAGTCAACTCGTAACTGATTTAGTCACTCTTCTTCATCTTTGAATATATGTTTGAACTTTATTAAATCATATGTACACATATTAACTTATCATATTATCATCTTACTTATTATCCAAAGCAATTTTCTCAACACATATTCATAATAAGAATGCATTTGCACTCTAGAACAAGTAATATAAAAAAATTTAAGTCAATTCCTACTTTTCTTTCACTATATTGCAGAAAGTCCTTTATAAATAATTTTCATTCATTTTTTAAGTTTATCTGGCGCCATCTATTAGTAGATATATGCAGCTTTAATCTTAAAAAAAAAACTAAAATTAATTAATTTAATTTAATTACTGAATTAATATTTGAAAAAAACTGTATTAACATCAAAAAGTGTCATCCACTACAAGTTAAAAAAAACGTATTTGAACTTCAGAGGATGAATAAAAAGTATTTTATTAACGATTGAAAATTTGAACAAGATATATAGGAGAGTATGAGCTAATAGAAGGCATTGAAAAAAAAAAAAGAAAACTCTAGACATTGTACCTAAAATAAAATTTTAATAGTTTCCCATGTATTTTCAAATTTAAAAAAATAATAAATATAATATGGCATTGTAAAAGTGCAAAACTATTCATAATACACTCATGTCCATAAATTAAGGATAATGAAGTTCAGGCAAAGAAAGAGACAGAAGCAAAACAAATTTGACTTATTTGTAAAGTCTATTTATTAAAAAAAAAGGTAAAGAGCAAAAAAGATGCTATATGTTTGACATAATTAATAAAAATTGCGTTTTTTAATTCCTGAAGCAAATTTCAAAAAAGAACCTATTTACAAAAAACAATATAACATGGTTAGTATGATGGTTAATATGGAGTATGTCTCCCGGACGATACAATACAGGCCTTACAATGCCTAGGCATGCTGAGTATCAAATTATCGATCTGATCTTGGGGAATATTACACCACTCATCAAGCAATGCCCTCGAAGTTCCAGTTGACAGGTGGGAGGGGGTTGACGGGCTGTAATTCGTCGGCCAAGCATATCCCACACATGCTCTATTGAATTCAAGTCCGGTGAGTATGCTGGCCAATCCATACGGGTGATATCCTCCAATTGAAGGCATTCGTCTACAATGTTTGCATGGTGAGGACGGGCGTTGTCTTCCATAAACAGAAATTCATCACCCATGGCTCCCCGAAACAAACTTACATGCTGTTCCAGAATGACATCCCGATAGATGTGGCCTGTCATCGTTACACTCTGAACATGCAGGTCAGTTCTGGAACCAAGAATAATTCCTCCCCCAAACGAGCCATCCTGCACCACCGTAACGGTGTCGTTCAATGGTGTTCTCTTGGTGGTAACGGGCACCTGGCGCTCTCCATATTAAAGTCCGGCGAGAATCAGACTGCAAACTAAACCTGGACTCGTCGGAAAACATCACACAAGACCACTGTTGCGGTGTCCACAATGCATGCTCGCTACTCCAGATTAATCGCAGGCGACAGTGAGTTGTGGTAAGTGGAACACATCTGACAGGCCTACGAGCATATTGACCAATGTTCCCTAAGCGTCTGTACACGGTCTGACTTGAAACTGTAGTACCGGTAGCTGAAGAGAGCTGAAGAGACAGGTCTGATGCTGTGCTCCGTCTGTTTCTTTTGGCAGTAACTGCTAAATACCGGTCCTCATTCGGCGTTGTAACTCGGGGTGACCTGTGTTGTAACATCTACTCACATTACCATCATCTTGGAATAGTTGACCCAAGCCTGGAGATGACACTCTGGGCGATTCCAAGTTCCTCGGATACTTCCAGCTGGGTACGTCCACATTCCAGTCGTCCGATAATTCTACCACGTAAAAATCATCCAAATGCTTCCTTTGTGCCACAACTATGCGGTTATTGCACTGAAAGGCTTTTAAAGCGCTTGTGAACAATTTTACTTCTTTGCCACCATTCCTTATATACCCCTCTCTTACACTCTCCTCATTGTGACGTACTATCCGCGCCATCTGGTGGTTTCCTGCAATTTGCATATTCTTCTTCAAGATGTGTGTGATAATTCTACAGGTGAAATTTTTATTTTAGAGTTCAATTTCTGTGTGATTCTAAATTATCCTTAATTTATGGACATGAATGTAGATAATTCCTAGTTCGATACACGTACGAGTACTTCGTTGATTAAATTCGAGAAATTAGCATTTTAACCAGATGCATAATATCTCAAGAATTTTCAAGACACAACACGCAATATCCAACTATTAAGAATTAAATACTTTTTTGGATGCACTTTTATTGTTGATAGAGATTCAAATATTTCCTGAAATTGATTCAGAGTGAATATTCTCCTGAATAAAAATGCATTAAATACCCGATCAATTGTACGAGACTACTTCAAATATTTAAAAACTTTGCTGATATGTATATTCAGTAATAATTTCAAAATGTTTCAGCATTTATTCTTAAATGTTTTACAAATTATAAAGGGAATGTAGTATGATAAATTAAAATTCAACTATTAAGAAACATTTAAAAATTGTACATTAAATTTTTTTTTTAAATTAATTAAATTTAACTTATCTCCAAATTTTATCTTTCAGCTTTAACATATCAGAATTCTTAACTACTTTTATCTTGTTTAGAAAATGGCACATAATTTTAAATTGATTCATCTAACATTATTATAAATTAAAAAAATGATAAGATATTATTTAATATTTTTAGCAAAAAAAATGAATGTTCTAGATATCTATAACAAAATACCTATTTTTAAAAAGAAATTTTTGTTCATTCTCTCCCAAATTTACAGTTAAACAAATTTACAAAGATTTATAACCGAAAATTTATGCCATATGTGTATGGATGATTTACAATAAAATAACGTTTTTTTAATTTGAAGATTTTCATCATTCTACTCTTTTTTAGGAACAATAAAATTACGTTCAACTTTTAATATTGACGGTGAAAATTTATAAAAAGTTTTATCCTATTAAATATTTGATATATATATATATACATATATATATATATGTATTATATATTAGTATCAAGGCTTCATAGGTAATTGAGAATCAATCAAATAGATCGCATTTCAAAATTTAAACGAACAATTTTTAATAAATTAATATAAATCTAAATACAAATATACTAAAGCACACACAAAATAATAATTTTATATTAAACATCTAAATTATTTTCGAATGAACTAAAAAATTATCTTCATACAAAAGCAAAACTTATTTGTAAATGTTCATTCTCAATTAAAAAAATCGTTAAAAGTATTACCTCTTGAGCTTGAAAGTTTTAAGAAGATTTCTAAAATTCGTCAACCTACTTCAACATATTATATTAAAAAATCATTTTTATCAAAAGCTCCGTGTTTAATATTCATGTCACGCAATCTATTTGATATACCAATAAAAAAATTTCTATGCATTTATTAGACACTTATATAAATGTATGCTTTTGTATATAAGTATAAGTGTGTGTATGGATTTGGCTTTGTTTAATGCCTTGCAAACACAATAACTTCAATCATTGATTTATCTATATATATTTTTTTTTTTCAAAATGTTGAATGAATGAAATGAAATAATAAGAGAGAAATTGTAATCGTAATAGGAAGTAAAATCACTTAAAATATTTTTATAAAAATTGTTTGTGTGGTAGTCAATTCCATAGCAACAATACCATAAACATATCACAAACAAACCATATTTTTTTTTTTTACATAATTGTTAAATAGTAAAAAAATAATAATAAATAAAATAACACAATTAAAACTACTTTAATAAACAAATAACTACAATAATGTCATTGTGCTGCAAATTACAAATTAAACCGTCTACCATTTTAAGCAAACATCAGTGGAATTAGTCTCAAATGACCACAAACCTCTTATTCTAATTTTGGCAGATTATCAAAGTATTGTTGCAAATTGACTCTCATGTGACTAAACAAAAGGAAATGGGCAGAAAGAGTTCCGTGAATTTCGTTGCCTGACCGCAATGGTTTCAATCCATAAGGAATAATCACAAATAGATATATATATATTAGTTCCGGTTTGCTTCATATTAGGATTTCCGGTTAGCTTGAATTATTATTCAAGCAATATACATGATGCAATCAATAATTATTTTGTATGAAAATGAACTTCTTTATGGTTCTTTTAATGCATATATTATAATCATAGTGGTGTTGCGGTTACTGAATGGACTTTTATAGAGCAGTTTAAATAATGAAAAGTAGTTCTATGTTGAAATCTGATTCTATACGATTTGTTCTTAAATAAAGTGCGTATACAGTTACACATATTTTTTTGGGACTTTTTTCTGGTTGGTTAGTGAGCTACTCAAACACAGATAGATTATACTGATAAAAATTATACAATTAAAATTTAATCTTTTATAAGAGCCGTTTGAATAATGGAAAGTTTTTTTGAAATCTGATTCTATACGATAGTTGTTCTTAAATGCTCAAAGAGTTAATATTTTATATTCTAATTGGTTAATGAACTTATAAAATAATAGTTATACTGATAAAAATTATAAATATTAAAATTTAATTTTCAAGAATCAATATATTCTTTCCCTTTTTTTTTTTTATAGAACATGCCAAAGAGTTAGATTTTAATTTTATTTAATGTCATATACCTTATAAAATAATAGTTAAAAAATTAATAAATTTAGTAGTTAATTGTGATTTTATCAAGAATCAAGTTAATGTATTTCGAAATAGAACATGCGTGTAAAATTTCTCATTTTTATTTAATTTCGATTTATAAATATAATTTTAAGATTATTATATTCAATTTAAATAGCTTTGTCAAAAAATTTCATTTAGAAAAACGACCTAAAAAAAAGATTTTTTCGATTTATTATAATGAGAAAATCTTTTTTTTTTTTGAAATCAAAAATATATACAGCAAAAAATAAAAATTACTTAAAATTAAAAGTCTCGAAGACATTTAAGTCTCGTACATAGAAAATATATCATCTGTGTTATAATTATTCTCAAATACATACTATATATCAAAATAAATTTAATACTAAACTAATTACCTTTTAATTAAATTCAGTGAAATGGAAATTAAAATAATAATATACACCTTTCTTAATCTGTCTTAATTGCAATGTTCTGAAATCATTTAAAAATTTATTTTAATATATTTTGTAAAGATCTCAAGGAAAGTTGATCTTCTTACATTATTCGGAATTAAATCATTATAAACTTTATTTTCAGTTAATTATTTTATGAAAAAAATATTTTATTTCTATTTATATATTAACAGACACTCAATATTTTAAAATTTTAATAAACATTATTTAAATTGATATTTCAATTATCAGCTAAGTTTTGAAAAGCTTAAAAATCATATTTGTTGGAATATTTATATTCATTTTAATACAGTCATGAAAAATATTTACACACCCAAATTATCGGATCCCACTCTTCCAAACAGGTAAATTTATAATTAGCTTAAACAGCGTCGTAACTCATTATAATATTTCTAAAATCTTTAAACTAACAAACTCAATAAATCCTATTACGAATAAACACTAATTTAATTTTTCAATTATCCGTATTTTGCATAAAAAATGCTTCTACGTAATTGCAAGTTTTATGTTATTTTTTTCCGAAAAAAATATGTTATCTATTTATTTATGCTGGAATAACAACATTGAAAAAAAAATGTCAAATTAGAGTAACTTTTTTTCTGAAAATAACGAATTCTTTCCTTTTAACATGAAAAAATAAATTATTTTTAATTAAGAGAAAACTGAATACCTTGCAAGATCCAAATGGAAATCACCTCCTACACTGTAAACTAATTAGTAAAAGGAAATGTGAATCTTTTAGAATAGAACTAATGGCGTAAGAGATTAATAAATTTATTTAAAAAGGCATGAGGGAAAAAAATATAGCTTTCAAGTAAGCTTTTTGTAGGGAATCATGCAACGATTTAATTAGCGATCTTATTTTTTTTCCTTATAAAATTTATTTTAAGTTGCTATATATTAGATATGTATATTTTTAAAATTTATTTGATTTAAAAAATAATAAAATAACATAATGTATAAACGTATTAGTAAATGTAAAAAGAAATGTAAGTGTAAAAAATAAATAATAATAAATATAAAGTATAAAAATAAATATAAAATGTATAAAATACATAATAAAATGTATAAAAATAAATATAAAATAAATGCATAAAAATGTAATAAATGCATGAAAAGGTAGGAATAGAAATGCAAAAAAATAATAATAAATAAATGAAATGAAAATGTAATTCATTCGTGAGATTTTAATAATGAATGTAAAAATTATCTTTTTAACCTTAAAAATTAATTTTTAATCATATTTCAATATATATGGATCATATATGGATAAAAATGTAAGAAAATAATAAAAATATAAATTTAAATAAATAAATAATAATAAATAAAATGTATAAAATAAATGCAGAATGTATAAAAAAAGTATATAAATAAATATAAAAATATATAAATGTTTAAAAATGTAATAAATACATGAAAAGGTAGAAATAAAAATGTATAAAAGTAATAATAAATAAATGCAATGAAAATGCAATTAATTCTTGAGATCTTAATAATGAATGTAAAAATTATCTTCTAACCTTAAAAATTAATTTTTAATCATATTTTTAATTAATATTTTGTGAAGAAACTTGATAGTAATTTAAAATTATTTCAAAAACATAGAAATAAACGCGATGGTTTAAAAATGTTTTGCAACATATGAAAATTATTTATATTTTTCAATAAATTTAATTTATTTTTAAACCCTGTTTTTTTTACTAATACACTTCGTCCAAAGCTGCTTAAGTGTGGTGAATCTTTTCCTTTTATATAGCGGCCTGATGGCTTATTATCTAGTACTCTGTCCTTTGGTTCCACAGGCTTCATATTCAAATCCTGGTTGTCGCATGGATGTTTGTAAGTGATTTGGAATCCACGCTAAACTGTATTTCCCGATCTAATTGTGCACAAAATGAACGTAAAGAGATAAACCAAACCAAACCTTTTAGATAAATTTAAATTGGATCAATTCAACTCAAAAACAGTTCATTTTCTTAATCGCTTTTCCTTTCTTAAATAAAATCAACAATGCAAACCAATTTTTTCTGGGTAACCCTACCACAAAAATGTGAATATAGAACGAATTGGAGCCTCGGTTTACTAATTTTGCACCTGAAGAATCATCAGAAGACGAGGCTGGTGCTTTGCTTGACAGAATAGTATTTTTTGAGGGGCAACTCTATTAATTTAAACCATTGGTAAACGATAATGATTATTCAGTTATGATAATGAAAGTTGTTAATCCCAACTGACCGTAGACATAACTTTCAATAGTGAAAAATTATCTTCGTCATTGAAATTATCTTTGGTGTAGACACTCTGTATGTAATCTGTTACTTAAAATGGTACCTAAAGTTTCTTATACTGTTTGTAATTCACTTTGCCTTACAATTGTGACTCATTTTGGCGGGCTTTGGCGAAAATAATTTTTGACACCAAATCACAACGGCCCTTGCACTGTGTTTTTACCGTAGTTTTTATTATAAACCGTTTTTAGAGAACACATTTTCTACAGCTTTATTCTGTTGGAGGAATTTAATAGCATTTAATAATCAATGTCACAAAATAACTTCTACTAATTAATAGCATATTTTCAGGTGTAATAGTTCTAACAGGTCAAAATGAAATTAAAAGAACTGTATAATAGAAGACCCTGAAGAGAGTTAAACGAATTTAAAACAGAAAAAAGAAATTAAATTATAAAAAAAAAACAGTAAATGTTCTAATAGAAGAATAGTAATTGAAGTAATAACATGAAGATAATATTTATAGGAATTGATAAGTGCAGAATATAATATTTGAAAGAAGGCAGTAAGTGCTCCTTAAAAATAAGTACTGTTGAGAAATTACGTTTCTAACTCAAAAAATCTAAAAATTGTAACAGAAAACCAGATTATTATAGAAGAAAAATAGGCTTTTAAACATCATGAAATGATTCACAAAAAAGATAATTACTACATGTACTAATAGGAGAATAGTAATTGAAGTAATAGCAGGGTTATAATATTTATAGGAATTGCAGAATATTATATTTGAAGGAAGTGCAGTAAAACTCCTTAAAAATTACTAGCCAAATGTGGTAACCACGGTTTTCATATACTATTTGCAATTCGAAAATTCTTTGTCGAAAAGAATTTTCGACGCCAAATCCTAACGCCCTTGTTCTGCTATTTTTTACCGTAGATTTAACTATCAACTGTTTTTGGAGAACGCATTTTTGTACAGTTCTATTCTTTTGGAGGATTTTTATAGCATTTAATATATAATAAATAATTAAAAGTAAATTGTAAAAAAGAAAAACAGTAAATGTACTAATAAAAAGAATATTAATTCAAGTAATAGCAGGCAGATAAAGTTTATAAAAATTGCAGTTAGTGCAGAATATAATATTTGAAAGAAGTGCAGTAAGTGCCCTCATAAATATCTTCTGCTTTAAAATTATCTTTATAACTCAAAATAATCTAAAATTTGAAAGGAGGAACAATATAGTAATTGCAGAAAAATAGTCTTTTTCAAAGACTATGAAATGATTCACAAAAGATCCAATTATATAAACTTTTAATACTAAAGAGATATTTTCTTTTATCTAATGCCCAAAATGGCGATTGAAATTCAACTCTGACTAGTAAATTTAATAAACCTTTTCGAACGGCACTTACATTTCTTTTGCTACGTATAAGTTTTCGTTAGAACTAGAAAGACAAATACTTTGATTTACTCTCTTGAGAAAGTTCTTCGTCCTTGAAAAATTATTACGTAATGAAATCATACTCTATGTGACTTTTATCCATTTTCGTATTTTTGAGAATCCATTTACTTGAAATTCGATATTATTAAATATTTAATTTTTCAATTTAGTACTTTTATATTAGCAATCAGATCTTGTGATTTTTTTTTTTCATTTGTGACTATGGAAAACATTTAATTCTAAGTGTGTTTATTTTTAATAACAAAGAAATATTCCCTGAAGTCAAGACTCATTTTTTATCCTTAATTGATGAAGTAAAATATATTAAAAAAGGTACCCCATCTTTGGAGTACATTATTTTATTGAAACACAGAAAGTAATGGAGTTACACGTGCAAGAAAATAATATTTAAAAATACAACATTTAAGTAATTCTTTGTAACAATAATTTGATATTTTATATAGCTAATGAGATTTCAAAACAAAGTTCTGAAATTTCTACTGATAAGAAGGTCAAAAATATTGGCAATTCCTCAAACGAATAGTTATGCCTGCTCCTTATTCCTAACTCCTGACTCCCTGATTCTATACCATAATTTTCATTATATGATGTTTGTTAGTGGATTTAGAAAAACTAATTTGTAAAAAAAAAGTGGAATTAATTCCAAAATAAATAAATAAATAAATGCAAATTATTAAACTAATTTAAAATGTATATTATTGAACTGATATACTTATAACAATAGTTTTTGCATAAAAGAGTATTTTTTACAACTTTAAAAGTTTAGTATTTACACTAACTAAAAAAGACATTCTTGTATTCCGAATTTGCTTATAAAAATATATGTCTTTTAAAAATAGCAATAACCAAAACAGTGCCACAGTACATACATTAACAGGTATCAAAGTATTATAGAATTATTTATAGTATTATGGAAACAAAATGAAGTTCTATATTTTGATCCCATAGATGTTATATTTGTAGTGTTAAAATCTTTTTTTGTTCTTAATAATAGAATATCTTATATAACATCTTCTTCCATGGTTGACCAAAGATAATTTTTTATAAAACTCGATACTCAGACAACTCCAAAGCAAAAATAGTGTTGAAAAAATTATGTCGTCATCTACTTGGCTAGAGGACACAGAAGTTACTATCTTTTTGCTACTAATAGTATTAATGAAAGATAAAAGTGAATTCCCTCATCAACACTTTACTATATCATTAATTTCTAGGAAAATATGTTTTTATTATTATTTTTAATTGTATTTGCCTGCCACTGGAAAAAAATTCGGGTTTATGAAGCAAAATTGTATTTCTGGGTTAAGCTGAATCTACTACATATTTGAGTTTGCAGTAGTAGATGATCACATTTCTAAATATCCTCCATTGAAACAGAAACAAAAACATGTTTGATTAACAAAAAAATAAATTATACAAAAGCACACAAATTAAAATAGTAAAATCATTAGAATGGAGCTTTCACTTAATAAATATTATCACTTTACAATTTAAAAGGATTAATATAAGTAACAAATTCAACCAAAAAACTATTGTATGGGTATAACAATCATTTCAGTACTATATCTAAATTTTTAAATATTTCCAATAAATTAATAAATTAATAAATAAATTTCCAATAAATCCAGTTAATTCCAATAAATCTCTGCTATTTTTAAAAAGAAAAAAATTACAATCTTGAATGCATGTTTTGTATGCTAGGAGTTCAGTAATGATTTTTTTTATTTTCCAAGTTAATGGTATAAGTTTCGTTGAGAATGGGTATCAAAACTAAAAGCATTTGTTTGCCCTTAGAGAAGCATTTTATTGGCTTAAAAACATTCAAATTGCTTCTTAAAAGAGGGCTTTACTTGATTTATGGAAGTTATTTTTTTTTTTTATTGAGGTCATTGTTGAAAAGCCATTTTTTAAACTGCCATTTTTGTTACTAAGTGAATTTGAAACAATGGCATAAGTTTATCTTTCTATACTTGGCAAAATAAATATAAAAAATTATTACTTTAATTAAAAATACTAAATTAATAAAAATTAATACTAAATTCTACCTAAATTAATATTAATTAAATAAATATGGATCATATGTATTAATGATACATATTTTTAATAATTCATATCAATCTTAAGCTACGAAAATCAATCAATTTCAGATATTATTAATACTAAATCGTAACAAAAAAAAAAAAAGAGACTTAACTGGAAACATTAAATACGCAGATGGAAAAAATTGACATAGATTGATAGATCAAGATAACTGTTGATATTGCTCCACTATAATCAAAGACATAGAATCTCAAAGAAATATTTAAGATAGATTGAAATTATATTGCATTAGTTATTTATTTTAAAAATGCAAATGATGGTACAACGTATCTGCATGTAAATAGAGCAAAATGCATGTAAATACAACAATGCATGTTTATGAATAACAATTTCAGAATCTTCGAATTTGAAATTAAGACATATGCTATGATATGTAACTGAATATAATTTTAACGCATCAAACATGTTTGTTTGGTTTGTCCCTCTTCTGTCATGTTTTGTACATTTTAGGATAATTAGACTAGGACCAACAGTTTAATGTGGATATCGAACCACTAACAAATATCCATGCCACGAAATTCGAACCTGAAGTCTGGGCACCAAAGCGCCAGCCGATTGGCCATCACGCAGCCAAACATGTACGAGTGACGTCGCCTATAGTCATTTTTAAAAAAGCATTATTTTTAAAGCGAGTTTCAAATATGGAAATTCACTGTACTTGGTTGCCTGTAAAAAAGTTATTATTATGTTTAGTATAAAAGTGTACATTTGAACACGTTAGATTTGAGCAGTGCAGACGGACCTGTTTATTTAAGTTTTTGTTAGAAAACATAATGCATCCCAAAATGGTTGACGACTTTCAAAATCCGCTTGGTCTCATGTGAACTCAGGGATTTTTGACCTTCCGAAAGACGACTGGTGGTTCGTTCTTAAGGGGGATAAGTGTTCCTGTTCAAATTGCAATGCCCAGGGACACATTGTAGGCGATTGTTTTCAAATATGTTCGTGGCTTAGAAGCAAAACGCCTACCAGCAGAATATGGAGTCGATGATACAAAGAGAGCCATAACGTGTGTGCTATGATATTCCAGCAACCCCGTCTCTAACGCCACAAAAGAAACATGTTACAAGCAGGGTCCCTGTAGTATCGTACAAGCTATATTATTTTTTACCAAGTGTGAATGGAACGTATTTGAGGATTTTGCAATTTTGAATTGACATTTAAAAATAGAAATTGTATTGGAATGAGTCCAATTAGTTTAGTAAACAATCCTTCTGATATCTGCCTTAATTGTAAACAACACCATGATAAAGGACGTATGTTATATTGACAGATGTTAAAAATGCTTCATCATTGAATAGCATATATTTTTTTCCAAATAAATTCTTGATTTTGACGTTCCTTATATCGTCCTTACTTTATTTTGATTAACCTGGTTAATGAAATTTGAACGAGAGTGGTTGAGCCAATATTTTGGTTGTATGTCAAAAATGGACTCGATAACTCTATATGTTGAAAAGATTCTACAGCTGAATTGGAGGTTACGAATCTCGATGCCATCCCCAGAAACGTTTATTACAAATTGTGGCAGAACAATTTGGTTAGAGTGCAAGTTTTCTAGACTCTCCTTGATATAGCTGAATCTGGTCTTTTGCTACATACCTATATTCTAGTAGCAGAAGTCCTAACACCTGTTATTTGTAAAACTCTATCTGCTAACAAAAACACAATCTCATTGTATGAAATTGTACATAACTTTCCTTAAACATTCTTATATCAAGGCAATTTTTTTTTAATTGCAACAATGTTAACTGTTTACCAGCTGTTAGTCGGGTATTTATTTACTCTATAGTTCTTCAGACATATAAATTTATAAAATATAAATAATATATAGACATATAAATTTTAAAAATATTTAATGGGATAAAAATATTTACTAGGACAGAATGAATATAGTGTAAAATTGAATGCCCTACCTCACTGACCCCACATAACTATAATCAAGATCTCTAAGAGTTATTTATTGAGGAAGGTGGTAATATTAATTGGAAGGCTAGCCAGTTTTCTAGAAGAATCACCCTTGTTAACTATACAGTGCTAATATTTCAAATTAGCTGATTTTGAAAGATATTTTTTCATATAGATTTTTTCATTTCCTCTTTTCAGATTAGTTAATATTGAAAAGAATGATTTAAACAAACATGTTTAGTTTGCAGTCAGGAAAAATTGATCTTGACTTTGAATTTCGTATTAATTAAATTTTATTTAACATACACACATAAAAAAATAATATTTTGACGTTAATTTTGGTAAAGTTTACTAAGAAAAAAATGAAAATGAAAAGTGCAAAGATATCAAAAGGAAATCTCAATCGTAAATGTAAAAAACATATAATGATTAAGAATTATGTTTTGTTAGACGAAGAAACAATAATCGTGATTGAAAATTTTAGAATTTAAAAGCAGACAAAAAGATTTAATGACAGCAGAATGAATGTAATGTAAAAAATTGAATTCCCCCTACCTTATTAACTCCTTAGCTCTTAATCAGCTACCTAAGAATTATTTGTTGTGGAAAGTGTAATACTAGTTAGTTAGGACCCTATTTAATTAAATAGTTCTAGTTAGGGCTCTCTCTCTATTTTAATTGAAAATTTTTTTTTCAAATATTCAATTAAAATATAAATAATTAATATGTAAAAAAAAAAAAAAAAAAAAAATTAAAAAGATCGCAAACTCATAAACATTAGAAAACAAGAATTTGAAATATTTGACTTTAATTTAATTAATTTTTTTTTAATTTTAAACTTTAACTTTAAATTCAAGAAATTTTTTTTAAATCAAGCCATCAAATGGCACCAGATTCACGAGACAGAAAATAGTTTTGTTTAATTAAAAGACAGATGCAAGTGGCAGAAAACTGTTTATGTTTAGTTAAAAAAGAACTAATTTTTATTCGTAATATTTTCACTAGTCACAAGTTTTAAGAAGAGTAACTTCACAGAAAAAAAAAAATTATAACACTTTTAAGTGTTATGATTTTTCAATTATATTCAATCTTCAGCATTACAAGAATCTAATTACACTCATGTCCATAAATTAAGGATAAGAAGAAAGAATATGCAAATTACAGGAAACCACCAGAGGGCGCGGATAGTACGTCACAATGACGATGTAAGAGGGGAGTATATAAGGAATGGTGGCAAAGAAGTAAAATTGTTCACAAGCGCTTTAAAAGCCTTTCAGTGCAATAACAGCATAGTTATGGCACAAAGGAAGCATTTGGATGATTTTTATGTGGTAGAATTATCGGACGACTGGAATGTGAACGTACCCAGCTGGAAGTATCCGAGAAACTTGGAATCGCCCAGAGTGTCATCTCCAGGCTTTGGCAACGATTCAAGATGATGGTAATGTGAGTAGATGTTACAGCACAGGTCGCCCCCGAGTTACAACGCCGAATGAGGACCGGTATTTAGCAGTTACTGCCAAAAGAAACAGACGGCGCACAGCATCAGACCTGTCTCGTCAGCTCTCTTCAGCCACTGGTACGACAGTTTCAAGGCAGACAGTGTGCTGTGACGCTTTAGGACACATTGGTCTATATGTTCGTAGGCCTATCCAGATGTGTTCCACTTACCCCAACTCACTGTCGCCTGCGATTAACCTGGAGAGAGCATGCATTGTGGACATCGCAACAGTGGCCTTGTGTGATGTTTTCAGACGAGTCCAGGTTTAGTTTGCAGTCTGATTCTCGCCGGACTTTCATATGGAGAGCGCCAGGTACCCGTTACCACCAAGAGAACACCATTGAACGTTACCGTTACGGTGGTGCAGGATGGCTCGTTTGGGGAGGAATTATTCTTGGTTCAAGAACTGACCTGCATGTTCAGAGTGTAACGATGACAGGCCGCATCTATCGAGATATCATTCTGGAACAACATGTACGTTTGTTTCGTGGCGCCATGGGTGCTGAATTTCTGTTTATGGATGACAACGCCTGTCCTCACCGTGCAAACGTTGTAAACGAATGCCTTCAATTGGAGGATATCACCCGTATGGATTGGCCAGCATACTCCCCGGACTTGAATTCAACAGAGCTTGTGTGGGATATGCTTCCGACGAATGGCAGCCCGTCAACCCCCTCCCACCTGTCAATCGGAACTTCGGGGGTATTGCTTGATGAGTGGTGTAATATTCCCCAAGATCAGATTGATAGTTTGATGTTCATCATGCCTAGGCGTTGTAAGGCCTGTATTGCATCGTCCGGGAGACATACTCCATATTAATCATCATACTAACCATGTTATACTGTTTTTTGTAAATAGGTTCCTTTTTGAAATTTGCTCCAGGAGTAAAAATCTCAATTTTATTAATTATGTCAAACATATAGCATCTTTTTTTGCTCTTTACTTTTTGTTTAATAAATAGACTTTACAAATAAGTCAAATTTGTTTTGCTTCTGTCTCTTTCTTTGACTGAACTTCATCATCCTTGATTTATGGACATGAGTGTATATATGTATATACTTGTGATTAATAGATAATTAAAGTCCTACTCATTACATTTAATTCAAATTTGAACTGAAAATACTTGAAGAAGAGGGAAGCAGTTTAGCATCAAAAAGTTTTCAAATTGTGCGCTTTTAAGCGGCATAAAGAAAGTGAATTGGACTATCAAAAAAACGTTCCAACAAAATTTCACCTTTTTTCCCACCCAATTTGGTATGTTCTTGTCGTGGTGAATGGACTTTCCACTAACAGTGTCACAACTGTTGAATGACTTGAAAGTAATTTTTTCCGTCAAAAAACCGAAACAATTAAGCACTTTGGACGTTACAGTTGGTTTAATATGCAACTCATGTCAATTACGTTGTAGTTTCGCTTCAAAATATCACTGACAGCCGAATAACTTTCTTTATACCGCGTATAACGCCATCTATTAATGTACTTTGAAACCTTTTTTTTTATGCCCTGCCGTTTCACTATTCTTCAAGTATCTTCAGTTCAAATTTGAAGTCAATGTGACGAGTGGTTCTTTTTGACAGCATTTTGAAAGTGGGACTTTAATTATAATCACCCTGTATATAGATTAGAGAAAATAGTCATTTATCTTCTGTAAGAAACAATGTGAATTCAAGAACTTTCAACAGATTCTTGTTATTTCTTCTTTTCTAAAATAAATTAGAAGAATTTTGTTTTGTTTTGTCTCTTCCAAACCAGTGTTATTTAGGATAAAGTATAAAAGAATTTGCTGAAATCCAATTATTTACAACCATTCCTTTAGTACAGAATTGGTAGCAAAACTAAATACCCAGTATTAAATTAAATTGTTCTTTTTTTTGTAGTACTGTAATCATCTCTAGACATCGACAAATAATTCAATTCAGCTCCAAACTACATTTGATAAAAAAAGGTATTTGTGATAATAGGTTATTCAAAAAATTATAAAAAATATTTATTCAAGAAATAAGCTAAATTCCCAACACAACATTGTTAGAATTTAATCCTTAAGGATTCTTTCGGAAATATAAAATATGTTGGAATCTCATTATTTTCATATTATACACGTTTCTAAAAAATCAGATAAATTGTCTTTTTGAAATCTTTTTTAAGTATTATCTTCAACCAGAAAGATTAAAATAGCTTGAATTCGGCTACTTAACTCGATTAAGATTACTTTTTAAACCTCTTGAGGAAATTTCTTGAAAAGTTTGAAATAATGAATTTAAAATGCAAATTCTTAGACGATTTTTCTAATCTTAAAAGGATAAATTGTAGTTCAAGAAAATAATTAGTGTGCTTAGATATACATTGTTTTGTAAGTAAGCAGACGGGCTTGGACCACCATGGGTCTGTTACGCCATCACAGTAGAAGAAGATATACATTATAAATTTTGTTGCAACATCTATTTTGAATTTTAAATGGAGTATTACAAAAAACTTCTTTTAATGTAACATTAGAATTTAGATGAAATATTTAGTGTATTAAGTTTCTAAAGTTTTTAAAACGATTTCACATCATTATCATATAAATTTTTGCTGACTTTAATAGTTAAAATTTCAGACTACCTTTCCTCTTTTTTTGTAATTTTTGTTTTTTCCTGTATAAATGTGATTTTATAGTCTATAGCTTATTATTATAGTATAGTTTATAGTATAGTTTGTTATATACTATAGTTTATAGTATATTTTATTATATGATACTCCACATTATAATTTAATTTAAAATGCATTAATGAAATTCTATAAATGCAATTTTTAATTTGTTTTTTTTTATATTCAAATTAAAAACAATAAACAAAAAATTGTCTGTTGCCATGGGTCTGTTGCGCCATCACAGTAGAAGAAGATATTCATTATAAATTTTGTTGCAACATCTATTTTGAATTTAAAATTGAGTATTATAAAAGTCTCTTTTAATGTAACATTAGAATTTAGATGAAATATCTAGTGTATCAAGTTTTGAAAGTCTGTTAAGAACAATTTCACATAATTAGCATATGAAAGATTTTGTTAACTTTCGTAGTTAAAATTTCAGACAACCGTTTGTTTGATTTTAATTTTTGTAATTTTTTTGTTTAAATTTTATTTTATAGTCTCTTATAATGTGATGCTCTACATTATAATGTAATTTTAAAATATATTAATAAAATTCTATAAAATGCAATTTTTAATTTTTAATTTTTATTCTTATATTCTAATTAAAAACAATAAACAAAAAATCTCTTGATATATTTCCTTAATGAAGTTTTTCGTTATTTCTTTTTATAAGAAATTATATAAAACTTCAGTGCCATCTTCTATTCAGGATTAGGAAAGCACAGAGCACCTTTACAAACCTGCAATAAAATAACAAATTTAATTTGCATATTCTTCTCAAAGAACATTGATTATAATTTTAAATTAAAATTCCAAAAAAACATATTTTAACGTTACGTTCATACGTCATTTTTGTTTCATAAACAATATAAGCTGTCTGACGGGGAATACAATAGAAATTTCCAGAAAAATTTATTTATAAAAGGTAATTTTAATTTCAAAATCATTATGCAATACTTTTCTCAAATATCCATGGCCATTAGTAGGAAGTGGCCCTATTTGCTTTAATCTGTCGAGGTTCAGATACAATCAGTGAGCAAAGAAGACGGCCAAAAGAATTTTAATTATTCTCTACAATTAATCTTTTTGTTTGAATCTACATCAAGTAGTACAAACAATTATGTTTCAAACTACCCCCTTCGATTTGAATTCTGGAGCAATCAGTAGCCAAAGAAGCATTTGGACTTTTCTGAGCTTGCCTATAAATGATGCTTATAATTACATTTATATCTAAAATCTGAACAAAACTTTTTCTTTCCCAACAAAAATATATACACCAAAATGAAAATTGTTCAAGAAATTTAAGAATTGTATATAAATAATAAATCATTTGTGTTGTAATTATTCTCAAATACATAATACATATGAAAATATAACAATACTTATCCAATTACTGGTAATTAAATTCAGTCAAACGACATCAAAATAATAATAAATATCCTTCTTAAATGTAATGTTCTTCTTCTTAAATGTTTTCAGTTTTTAAAATTTATTTCAATTTATTTTGTAAAAATCTTAAGAAAAGCAGATCTTCTTACATTATTCGGAATTAAATCATTAAAAACTTTATTTTCAGTTAAAAATTTTATGAAAAAAAAAAATTTAATTTCTGTTTATATATTAACTGACACTCAATATTTTATAATTTTAACAAACATTATTTAAATTGAAGTTTCAATTATCAAATAAGCATTCAAAAACTTAAAATCGTGTTTGTTAGAATTTTCATATTGAAATTATTATAAAACATATTCATTTCAATACAATCTTGAAAAATATTTATAAGCCCAAATTATCAGGAATATCTATCTCCCTTACAAAAAAGGTACATTTATAATTAATTCAAGATGCATCTTAGCCCATTACAATATTTTAAAAATCTTTAAGCTACCAAACTAAATAAATCCTTTTACGAATAAACACTAATTTAATTTTCAATTTTCCGTATTTTGCATAAAAAGTGCTTCTACGTAATTGCAAGTTTTATGTTATTTTTTAAGAAAAAAATTATGTTATCTATTTATTTATGTTGGAATAACAACACTGAAAAAAATGTCAAATTAAAGTAATTTTTTTTTTTTTTCTGAAAATAACGAACTCTTTCTTTTAACATGAAAACGTAAATTATTTTTAATTAAGAGGAAATAACTCAATACCCTGCAAGAACCAAATGGAAATCACCTCCTACACTGTAAACTAATTAGTAAAAAAATGTGAATCTTTTAGAATAGAAGTAATGGCGTAAGAGGTTAATAAATTTATTTTAAAAGGGCACGATTGAAAAAAACATAGCTTTCAGGTAAGCTTTTTGTAAGGAAACATGCAAGGATTTAATTAGCGATCTTATTTTTTATCATGATAAAATTTATTTTAAGTTACTGCTTATTAGATATGCATATCTCTAAAAGTTATTTTATTGAAAAAATATTAAATACAATATATAAAAATGTATGATAAATAAATCATAAAGTAATAATAAATGTATGAAAATGTAAATAAATAAATGCATAAAAATATAAGAAAATGCAATAGTAATGTAAATTTTAAAAAATAAATAAAAATAAATAAAATGTATAAAAACAAATATAGAATGTATAAAAAAAAATATATAAATAAATATAAAAATGTAATAAATGCAGGAAAAGGTAGGAAAAAAAAATGTATAAAAATAATAATGAATAAATATAACGAAAAATGTAATTCATTCTTGAGATCCTAAAAATGAATATAAAAATTATCTTCTGAACATGAAAAACAGAATTTTTTAATCATATCTCAAATTTTATTTTATAAAGAAACATGACAGTGATTTTAAATTATTTAAAAAATATAGAGTCAAACGGGAGGGGGTTTAAAAAAATTTTGTAAAATATGAAAACTATTTATATTTTTCAATAAATTTTTTTAATTCTATAACTTTTTCCTTTTAAGCTTACACACTTCCTCCATATCTAATTGTGTGGTAATCTTTTTTTTAGATAAACTTTATTAACAAAAAAATAGAAAACTATTTAAAATAGAAAACTATTTATATTTTTCAATAAATTTCTTTTATTTTTAAAACTTTTTTTCCTTTTAAGCTTATACACTTCTCCATATCTTATTGTGTGGTAATCTTTTTTTTTCCTTTTAGATAAACTTTATTAATACGACTCAATAAAATATGAATTTATTATTTTGATCACCTTTTCACTTTTCGAATAAAATCTCAATCATGCCAACCGTTTTTCTGAGGAAATCATGCCACAAAAATGTGGATACAGAACGAATTGGAATCTGAGTTTAATTAATTTAGCATTTGGATCTATAGAGAACGGAGCTGCTGTTTGTTTGACGGAAAAGGACTTTTCAGAGTCAATTGTAATAATTTCAACCTTTGCTAAAAGATTGAAATTATAACAATAAGGTTGTTCACTTACTGTTATGAAAATTGTTAATCTAACTGACAATAGAAGTAACTTACAATGGGGATCAATGGCATTTTCACCATTGAAAGTTATCTTCATTGTACACATTCTGTTGTTGGAAATATTCTTGGTTTCTAATTTTTTTTTTAATCATAAGACCGTCTATTGTTGTTCAGAAAAATTATTCCGCGTCACCTAGTAGCGTGTAGTAATATCAAAAGGCACATCATCATAAGGTTCAGTGGAGTTGTACAGGTGATCTCAATCCATATTGGCGATCCGATATAAATAGGCAGATCATATCCGAAATCAAACCAATGCGGTGGACATGTGCCTACAGTCAGTTATGACCAGTTGTATGGCAGAAGCTTGCAACAGCCGTAGCGCGTTCCAGGTGCATAGAAATACGGAAATGGCAAGGCACTTCCACCGGTTAAGTGCTTGACTGGGCTCGGTATAGCTGGTTTGGGGTTCGAGTCCCGGAGGTGACCATGGATGTTTTCATTGGTTAAAAAACCACTTTAAACTTATAGGTCCCAGCCTAATATGACTGTTGGGAGTAAGGCTAACAATACTACCTTACTTCTCGAAATTTGTTAGTAGGCAGACGGCTTTGGCATAATAAGAGGCTGTTACGCCAATGATGATGATAAATGGTCTTGAAGAAATTTAAGAATTGGATATAGATAGTAAATCATTTGTGTTGTTATTATTCTCTAATGCATAATATATATTATCTTACCCAATTACTGGTAGCTAAATTCAGTGAAACGAAATCAAACTAAAAATTTATATCCTTCTTATTTGCAATCAGTTTTGATATAAGTTTTTAAAATTTATTTGAATATATTTTTAAAATGATCTTAAGCTAATCTTACAAGATTCGGAATTAAATCATTGTAATCTTTTATTTTAGTTCATTATTTTTTATCGAAAAAAATATTTTATTCCTAATTTTATATTAATAGACACTCAATATTTTAAAATTTTAACAAACGTTATCTAAATTGATGTTTCAACTATCATAGATGTTCAAAAGTTTAAAATTGAATTTTTAAAATTTTTCGTATTGAAATTAATGTAAATCATATTGATTTCAATACTGTCTTGAAAAATATTTATAAGTCCAAATTATCAGGAATATTCCACTTACAAAAAGGTAAATGATTAGTTTAAGACTCGTCTAAACTCATTAAAATATTTTTAAAAATCTTTAAACTAACAAACTCAATAAATCCTATTACGAATAAACACTAATTTAATTTTTCAATTATCCGTATTTTGCATAAAAAATGCTTCTACGTAATTGCAAGTTTAATGTTATTTTTCCGAAAAAAAATATGTTATCTATTTATTTATGCTGGAATAACAACATTGAAAAAAAAATGTTAAATTAGAGTAACTTTTTTTCTGAAAATAACGAGTTCTTTCTTTTAACATGAAAAAATAAATTATTTTTAATTAAGAGAAAATAACTCAATACCTTGCAAGATCCAAATGGAAATCACCTCCTACACTGTAAACTAATTAGTAAATGGAAATGTGAATCTTTTAGAATAGAAGTAATGGCGTAAGAGGTTAATAAATTTATTTTAAAAGGCATGAGTGAAAAAAAAAAACATAGCTTTCAAATAAGTTTTTGTAGGGAATCATGCAAGGATTTAATTAGCGATCTTATTTTTTTTTTCTTCATAAAATTTATTTTAATTTGCTATATATTTGATATGTATATTTCTAAAATTTAAAAAAAATAATAATATCACATAATATATAAACATGTAAGAAAATGTAAAAGTAATGTAAATTTAAATAATAAATATTAATAACTAAAAGGTATAAAAATATATATATAATGTATAAAATAATTTTAAAATATCTATAAAAACATATAAATGTATGAAAAGGTAGGAATAAAAATGTATAAAAATAATAATAAATAAATATAATGGAAAATGTAATTCATTATTGAGATCCGAAGGATGAACATAAAAATTATCTTTTAACATTAAAAAGGGATTTTTAATCATATTTCAATTAGTATTTTATAAATAAACATGATAGTAATTTTAAAAGCATTTCAAAAAATATAAGACGGGGTTTAAGAATGTTTAAAATTATATGGTTTAAAAATGTTTTGCAAAATGTAAAAAACTGTTTATATTTTTCAATAAATTTCATTTATTTTTAAACCGTTTTTCCTTTTAGGCTAATACACGTTATAATAGTGTTAATAATATATTTCCTTCTAGGATAATCAAAAGCTGCTTTAGTATGGTGGTCCTTTTCTCTTTTCAGATAAGTTTAAATTGGATCAATTCTACTTCATAAAATAAAAATTTATAATATAATTCATAATTTTTTAATAACCTTTTTCTTTTTGAATAAAATCTGAATTCTAAAAACCATTTCTTCTAAGGAAACCATACCACGAAAATATGGATACTGAATGAATTGGAACCTAGTCTCATAAGTTTTTGTACCTGTATCTTCAGAAGGCGAAGCTGGTGCTTTGCTTAACAGAAAAGGATTTTCTTAAGGTCAACTCAAATAATTTAAACCTTTGTTAAATAAACGATAAAAATTATTCACTTGTTGTTATGAAAATTTTTAATCCCAACTGACCGTAGACATAACTTTCAATAGTGAAAAAATTCTCATCATCATTAAATTATCGTTCGAGTAGACACTCAGCAGGTAATCTGTTGTTTAAAATGCTCCTTGGTTTCAAATGCTTTTTTTGATCTTAATCCCACCTGTGACTGTTCAACCACCTGATGTCAAGCTTATCAGTAACGTGCAATAATGTCATCAGGTACATCGATAAGTTCAGTGATGTTCCTCAGGTGATCGCCGTTCATATTGGAGATCTGATATAATGGGCAGATGCCATCCGAAGCCAAAACAATACGTTGGAAGTGTGCCTGCAGATAGTCACGCCAGGCTACAAGGCGGAAGCTTCAAGGCATTCAGGTGTAGGAATATGGTCTCCTGTGACGAAGCACTTCCACCGCTCATGTTCTTGAGGCTTTTGCAGATGAAGTTGTCGATGACTGCTATGATATGGTTGCACGCAGTGCTGGTGTCAATGGAAACTTCGCCTGGTTGGATTTTACTCCCCGCATCTCCATTACATTGGTTCTCTCATTACCAGACATTCCCACAAGACTAGGCACCCATTGCAAATATAGAACCAGCCGCTGGGTGTGCAATTCCGCCAGCTTTGTGGGGCACTGAACTGAAAAGAGATGTGTATCTATGTGCCTTCCACAACGTCAAGATGGTATCTGTTTTCTTGGATTTCGCTAAAACAGCTGCACATTTTCTTCGAAGATGTCATATTGTTTTTTTGTAAACTGTGAGAAACTGCTGTTATATCCATGTTATAAATAATCTAGCTTGTATAAATTTAATGCAAAATATTAGGTAACTATATTCCTTCCAGTTGTCCACATCTTTATCAATCTTACTATTGCATCATTATTTCATGTGTTTCTGAATATTCTCCCTCAACTGAGAAATCCGAATAATCACTGTTACTTGTTCATATGAATACTGAAATTTTGTAAAAAATTCCAAGTTATCACAATCAAAAATATGTATTTAAGAAATACAGGTTTTATAAAAATCTAAAATCTAATCGTAAAATAATCTAAAATTTAAAACAGCCCACAAGCTTATTGTAGAAGAAAAAAGGCTTTTCAAACATCATGAAAGGATTCACAAAAAGAGATAATTATTAAATGTCCTAATCGAAGAATAGTAATAGAAGTAATAGCATGAAGATAATATTTATAGGAAGTACAGCAAATGCAGAATATAATATTTGAAAGAAGTGCAGTAATTGCACCTCAAAAACAACTGCTGCTTAAAAATTATCTGTCTAACTCAAAATAATCTAAAATTCGAAAGAAGGAACAATATTGTAATTGAAGAAAAGTAGCTTTTCAATAACTATGAAATGATTCACAAAAGATCTAATTATATAAACTTTAATACTAAAGAGATATTTTCTTTTCATCTAATGCCCAAAATGGCGATTGAAATTCAACTCCGACTCGTAAATTTAATAAACCCTCTCAAAAGGCACTTAGATTTCTTTTTGCTGCGTATAAGTTTTCGTCTGAACTAAAAAGAGAAATGCTTTGATTTACTCTTTCGAGAAAGTTCTTTCTTGAAAAATTATTACATAACGAAATCATACTCAATGGATGGGAGTTTTGTGTTTCTTTTGTATTTTTGAAAATCCATTTACTCGATAATCGATATTATTAAATATTTAATTTTTCAATTTAGTACTTTTATACATTTTACATCAGCAATGAGATCTTGTGATTTTTTTTCATTTGTGGCTATGGAAAATATTTAATTCTATATGTATTTATTTTAATAACAAAGAAATATTCCCTGAAGTCTAGACACAATTTTTTTATCCGTAATTGATGAAGTAAAAGGTATTAAAAAGGTACCCCATTTTTGGAGTACATTACTTTACATATTACAACACAGAAAGTAATGGAGTTACTCGTGTAAGAAAAAAATATTGAAAAATACAACAATTAAGTAATTCTTTGAAACAATAATTTGATATTTTATATAGCTAATGAGATTCTGAAATTTCTACTTATAAGAAGGTAAAAAAAATTGGCAATTCCACAAACGAGTAGTTATGCCTGCTTCTTACTCCTAACTCCTGACTCTATAGCATAATTTTCAATTATTATGTTTATTAGTGGATTTAGAAAAACTAATTTAAAAAAAAAATGGAATTAATTACAAAATAAAAAAATAAATGCAAATTATTAAACTAATTTAAAATGTAAATTATTTAACTGATATACTTATAAAATAGTTTTTGCATAAAAAGAGTATTTTTTACAACTTTAAAATTTTAGTATTTACATTCTTAAGACATTCATTAATTCATCATTAAAAGACATTCTTGTATTCTGAATTTGCTTGCAAAATATAAGTCCTTAAAAATAACAGCAACCAAAACAGTGCCACAGTAATTACAATAACAGGTATCAAATATAAACAATTTGTTATTATAAAAACAACAGATGGTGCCACGAACAAGAGCTGTAACTCCATATAAGGCTATTGTCTTGTACAGGGATTCGAATGTAAGTGCAAGAGCAGAAAAAGGAACGCGACGGAGTTGCTGATGGCCGGCGGTTTCTCGAATAAGTATTTTGGAATGTCAATAAATGTCCTTTTATATCAACTGAAAGTTGTATCAATTAATTATAAAAGAAAAGAAGATAACACAAAGTATTATAGTATTATGGAAACAAAATTAAATACAATATTTTCTCCCAAATATGTTATATTTGTAGTGTTAAAATCTTTTATTATTAATAATAGAATAACTTACATAACATCTTCTACCAAAGTTGACCAAAGATAATTTTTATAAATCTCGATACTCAGACAAATCCAAAGCAAAAAATGGTGTTGAGAAAAATATGTCAACACCTACTTGGCTAGAGGACAGAGCAATTACTATATTTGTTAATAATAGTATTAATGAAAGATAAAGTGATTTGCCTCATTAACACTTTATTATATCATTAATTTCTAGAAATATTATTTATTTTTGTTATTAAGAATTTTTTGGAAAATTAAAATTTTATTTTATTAAAGAGGAGGTAGACGTATTTTTTAACCCTATCAAAATCTATTATTCCCCATTTCGCTTGTTATAGAAATCAAAAGTATCCATTATTATTAATATATGTAAAATGTACATATTATACAGTGTATCTCAAATCCACATAGGATTTGAACTCTGGGACGATTTTACAATATATATATAAAATATATATATATATATATATATATATATATAGCTATATATTTCGATATATATATATATACCATGGACAGCTGTGCTTGATGGCTCATGAGTTACGGGCGAGTGACTGTGCCTTGGTGCCACAATTTTCGTGTTCAAGTTCCGGGGAGAGTAGGAATATTTGTATTGGTCTGGAGTCCATTTTAAACCACATGTCCCAGTCTAGTATTACAGCAGAGCATAGGGCTGACAACCCTATCTACTAAATGAAAACTTCTCATGTTTTGGAATCTGCCAGTAAGTAAATGGCCTTGGTCCACCATGGTGCAACAGCGCCATTGAAGAAGAATATAAATACATAGTGTCCGAAAATTCATGAAAGAATTGAATTTGGGTAAAATATTTGTTAACCTTCTGTCAATGAATCTATTGTAAATGAAAATTATTTTTATCTCTTCGAACTCCTTTTTGAAAAACTCAAACGGTTTTTTAAAGTCGTTCAGAATGATCCTTCCGAAAGTGATATTCATATCACAAAATATACATAACTGTTTTAACATCAAACATGTGAACATGAGCAAAATCCTTTCGTTCCTATGCTAGAAAAACATACAACAGATCTATAGCTTGTAAAATAATTCTAGTGTGCTGGAAGAGGGAATTTCTCACATGCAGCTCCTATTTATACAAAATAGGAGCTGCTGTGGAATTCCTGGTACTGGTGCTGCGAACTGTCTTACCAAAAGAATGCGTCCGTTCTACCACTACACAGTGGAACTGTACCATTTCAATTCATAAAATTGCACATACTTAAAATTATGAAGACAGTATCCTATCAAGAACTTAATCGCAAAAGACGATCATGAACATTGCTTTGATGTTCTGCAGTACGTCCCAAATGCTCCCAGAAGTGAAGCTGTTGCATCCTTTGGTCTAGATACGGGACATAATTATCTTGCCAAGCATTTATTTAGAACTGGCATTTCTCGAAGAACCTGCTGCCTCTTCGTCATTCCAAGGATGAATTCGTGAATGAATGAATGATGAATTAATGAATGAATGAATTATTAGCATCTAGGCCTCTGTCCAGCTCTGGCCGTTGGTACACCATGCTTCAGTTTCGAATCCTGAAGGTGGCATGGATATTTGTGAGTGGTTCAGAATCCACGTTAAAATGTAGGTCCTAGTTTAATTAGCTGAACTAGTGAAAAAAATGACTGTAGAGCGACAAACCAAACCAAAACCTCTGTCCAGTCTTACCTGCTGAAAGTATCTGCGGACGATACTGGCAAGCGAGAGAACTTATGGGCAAATGCTGAATTTTTCTTTTTCCTGTTTTGTTCTTTATGCTCTTTGTATTTTAATTGTATTTATCTGCTATTGGGAAAAAAAAAGTTCCGATTTATGATGCAAAATTGTTTTCCTGGGTTAAGTTGAATATACTACATATTTGCTTTTCCGTAGTAGATGATCACATACTTAAATATCCTCCATTGAACAGAAACAAAAACATTTTAATGAATAGACAAATAAATTATCTAAAAACACGAGTAAAAACATTAGAATGAAGCACTTATTAATTATTATCTCTTTTAAAAACTATCAATATGAAATAAAAACTCGTCTAATAAAAATAGACAATTATTCATACATTTAATATGGCTACTACAAACATTGCAATTCTATTTCTAAAGTTTTAAATATTTCCCATTGCTCAGTTTATATAAAAAAAACATCTACATAAAAAAAATCAAATAAATCTCTTCTATTTTTAAAAAGAAAAAAATACTCAATTTTGAAAGCATGTTTTGTATTCTAGGAGTTTATCAATGAGTTATTTTTTTTTTTTTCTAAATTAATGGTATACGCTTCCTTTGAGAATGGGTATCAAAACTAAAAACATTTGTCTACCCTTTGAGAAGCATTTTCTTGTCTTAAAAACAGAGTAAAAAAGTTAAAATATTCAGATTGCTTCTTAAAAAAAGAGGGTTTAGTTGATTTAAGGAGGTTTTTTTTTATTGAGGTCACTTTTAAAGAGCCATTTTTTTTTTATTTTTAAAAAACTAGCCATTTTGTTACTAAGTGAATTTGAAACAATGGAATAAATTTATCTTTCCATACATTGATAAAACAAATATAAAAAATAATAATTTAATTAATAAACTAAACGCATTAATAATTAAATTATTTTAAAAGTTCATATCAATTTTTAAGCTATAAAAAACATTCAATAATAAATAAATTTTAGAAATTCTAAATGCTAAATCGTAGCAAAACTTGAAAATAGATTTAGATTTAAAGGGAAACATTAAATATAAAAGGGCAGATGACGAAATTAGACATACATTGATGTACCAAAATAACTGTTGACATCGCTATACAATAACCAAAGACATATATAATCGTCATCATTGGCGTAACAACTCCAAAGTGGGCCAAGGCTGTCTGCCTACTAGCAGATTTCGAGACAGGAGATGTTTTCTTTTTTACGGATAGGGTTGTCAGCCCTACGCTCTACAGCCATATTAAGCCGGGACTTATGATTTAAAGTGGATTTCGAACCTTACAAACAACTATGGCACCGCTGGGACTCGAAGCCGTAACCTGTGTTACCGAGCGCTAATCACTCAGGTCATCAGGCACCGAAGGCATATAAGCTCCACACAAATAGTTAATATAGATTTAAATTAAGTACTATTAGTTATTTATTATAAAAAAAAAAAACAAATGATGATAAGTACATCTTTGCATGTAAATGGAGCACACATATAATCGAATTTGAAATATTAAATTAAATACAAAATGCTATGAAATGCAACTCAATAGAAAATTTAAGGCTTTAAACCTATAGGAGTAAACGTCTCCTGCTGGCATTTTAAAAGACATTATTGCAAAGTGAGTTTCACATAGAGAAATCGCTATGGTTGTCTGTATAAAGTTATCATTATGTTTTGTATAATATTGTGTCTATATTTGAACACGTCTAATTTGAGCACAGCATATGAACGCTGCCCAAACCGATTTATTTCAGTTTTGTTGGAAAACGTAATGCACCAAAATGTTTGCCAACTTGGCCGATCAATCTGCTTGATCTCATGTCAACTTTTCGTTTTAAAGGATATTTGACCTTCCAAAAGATGATCTGGAAACTCGCTCATAAGGGGGAGATAAGGGGTTTGCTTTTCGAGTTCAAATTGCAATGCCCAGACACACGAACATTCAGGTGAATGTTTCGATTATCATACGGCTTTAGAAGCAAAACGCCTACCTGCAGAATATGGAATCGGTGACTCCAATAGAACTATAAAGGGTGCTATGTGACATCTTAACAACCTCCCCCCCAATCATTACCCCCAGAAAAAGCTGACATGCTGCACACCAAGTCCTTGTAGTATCGAACAGTTATGTTATGTCAGATGGAAATGAAACGTATTTGATGATTTTGCAACTATTATAATTGGTATTTAAAAATCTATTTACTTGAACTGTATTCATAAATTGGTTAAATATATTCAATTAGTTTAGGGATAAACTTTAATTGTAAACGACACCATAAAAGAAATCCTTTATAATGATCATTAAAGTGCTTCATCATTATGAGAGTACATATTTTTTTCAAGTAAATACTTGATTTCTTGGGTCTCTCATGTACCCAAGAGACATTGTAACGAGATTTGGAACTCATTAGCCAATGAGAGACATTAGCTTAGCCAGTTTTTTGTGTATATGCCAAAAAATGGACTCGGTATCTGTTTATGTTGGAAAAACCTACCATCTAACCAGGTTACGAACCTAGATGCCATTCCAGAAGAGCTTATTCCAAGTTGTGGTAACACAATTTGGATAGAGTAACAGGTCTTCCAGACGTACCTTGGGTAATGCTGAAGCTGTTACATATCTATCATTCTACTAGCAGAAGTCCCAACACCCATTATTTGAAAACCTATTCACATAATATATTCTTATTATTCTAAAAACACATTCTTGTTATACGAAATTGTATATAACTTATATTATGTTTAAGATAAGTTATATACAATTTCCTACAACAAGAATGTGAAGGCAATTCTTTTAAATAACAACAAGGCTAACTGCTTACCAGGCATCGCTCAGGTATTTATTTTCGCTATATTTTATTAGGCAGGAAGATTTAATGTGACGGCAGAATGAATGTAGTGTAAAATTAAATGTCCCTACCACTGACCCCACATGGCTATAGCCAAGCTATCTAAGATTTATTTATTGAGAAAGGAGTAATACTAGTTGGAGGCCAGGTTTCTATTCTGTTTTTTTTTTTTTTTTTCCTCCACTACTTTATTAACTAAGCAGTGCTATTATTTAAATTAGCTGATTTTAAAAGATTTTTTTTTTTTTTTAGCTTTTCTTTATTTCGTCTTTTCAAATTAGCTTATTTTGAAAAGAATGATTTAAACAAACATTTTTAGTTTTCAGTCAGGGAAGAATTGACCCTGACTTTGCATAACATATTAATTATATTTTTTAACAAACACTTACAAAAATATGAAATTTTGAATATTTTGACATTGGCTTTAGTATATTTTACTAAGAAATAAGAAGATTAAAAGTGCAAAGAAATCAAAAGGAAATCTCAATCGCAAATACGAAATACTGATAATTATTAAGAATTATGTTTTTTAATTAAAAAACAATAAACCACAAGTAATAAACCCAATGTTTATAAAACCACAAACGCGTAAACACCAGAAAATGAGTATTTGAAATATTTAACTTTAAATTAATTAATTTTGTTTCATTTTAAACTTAACTTTAAATTAAAGGAAATTTTTAAATCAAACTATCAAATGGAACCAGAACGCACGAGGCAGAAAATAGTTTTGTTTAATTAAAAGTCAGGTGCACCAGACAGAAAATAGTTTTTGTTAATTAAAAAAAAAGAACTAATTCGAATTTATTCGTAATAGTTTGGCGAGACACGTGGTTTAAGAATAATAACTTTATATAGGTTTCTTATTATAATTTTTAAAAGTTACTTTCAATCTTTTCAACATTACAATAATCTATTCATACATGCATATACAGGGTATTATAATTAAAGTCTCACTTTCAAAATGCTATAAAAAAAAAAAAAAAAAGAATCACTCGTCACAATGAGTTCAAATTTTAACTGAAGATACTTGAAGAAGGGGAAAGGGTACGGCATCAAAAATTTTTCCAAAGTGTGTTAATAGATGACGCTGTAAGCAGCAAAAAGGAAGTCAATTCGGCTGCCAGTCATATTTTGAATCTAAATTACAAAGTATTTAGCATGAGTTGCATATTAAACCAACTGTAGTGCTCAATTTGGTTGATTGTTTCGGTTTTTGACAAAAAACTCTGACTCAAAACTCCAAAGTCATTCAACAGTTGTGACAATATTGGTGGAAAGCCCATCACCAATGCAAGGACATACGAAATTGGATGTGACAAATCGGTTGAACTTTTTTGAAAATTTTTTTTTGATACTATGCCGTTTCCCCTTTCTTCAAATATCTTCAGTTCTTTCTTTGATTTCTAATTTCAAATTTTTGATTTCAAATTTATTTGATTTCTTTCTTTCTTTAGTTCATTTTTTACATCAATTTGAAAATGGGACTTCAGTTATAATCACCTTGTATATAGATTAGGGAAATAGTGATTTAGCTTCTATATGAAGCAATAGGAAATTAAGACCTTTTAATAGATTCTTATTTTTTAAAAATAAACTAAGAGAATTTTGTTTTTATTTTTTCCTCAAACTATTTTTAGTTAGGATAAACAAAAAAAGAATTTGTGAAATTCAATTTTTACAACCATTATTTCAAATCAGAATTGGTAATATTAAATTAAATACCTAGTATTAAATTTTTTTTTTTTGTCATAAAATAATCATCTCTAGACATAGACAAATAATTCAATACAGCTCCAAACTACATTTGATAAAAAAAAAAAAAGTTATTTGTGATAATAGGGCATTCAAAAAAATGATAAAACGTTATTCAAAAAATTAGCTAAATTCCCACACAACATTGTTAGAATTTAATCCTTAAGGATTTTTTCGAAACATAAAATATGTCAGAATCTCATTATTTTCATATTATACACGTTTTTAAAAATCAGATAAATTGTCTTTTGAAATCTTTTAAAGTATTATCTTCAACCAGAAAGATTAAAATAGTTTGAATCTGGCTACTTAACTCGATTAAGATTACTTTTAAACCTCTTGGGAAATTTCTTGAAAAGTTTGAAATAATGAATTTAAAATGCAAATTCTTAAGACGATTTTTTCTAATCTTAAAAAAGGATAAATTGCAGTTCAAGAAAATAATTAGTGTGCTTAGATATACATTGTTTTTAGTAGGCAGACGGCCTTTGGTCCACCATGGGTCTGTTGCGCCATCACAGTAGAAGAAGATATTCATTATAAATTTTGTTGCAACATCTATTTTGAATTTTAAATTGAGTATTATAAAAAGTTTCTTTTAATGTAACATTAGAATTTAGATGAAATATTTAGTGTATTAAGTTTCTAAAGTTTGTTAAAACGATTTCACATCATTAGCATATAAAAGATTTTGCTGACTTTAATAGTTAAAATTTCAGACTACCTTTCCTCTTTTTTTGTAATTTTTGTTTTTTCCTGTATAAATGTGATTTTATAGTCTATAGCTTATTATTATAGTATAGTTTATAGTATAGTTTATTATATACTATAGTCTATATTATATTTTGTTATATGATACTCCACATTATAATTTAATTTAAAATGCATTAATGAAATTCTATAAAAGCAATTTTTAATTTTTAATTTTTATTCTTATATTCTAATTAAAAACAATAAACAAAAAAGCTCTTGATATATTTCCTTAATGAAATTTTTCTTTATTTCTTTTATAAGAAAATGTATTAAACTTCAGTGTCATCTTCTATTCAGGATTAGGAAAGCACAGAGCACCTTTACAAACCTGCAATAAAATAACAAATTTAATTTGCATATTCTTCTCAAAGAACATTGATTATAATTTTAAATTAAAATTCTAAAAAAAAATATTTTCCATTCTTAAGTTCATACGTTATTTTTATTTCATAAACAATATAAGTTGTCTGACGGAGAATACAATGGAAATTTCCAGACAAATTTATTTATAAAAGGTAATTTTAATTTCAAAAGCATTATGCAATACTTTTCTCAAATATCCATGGCCATTAGTAGGAAGTGGCCCTGGCCCCATTTAATCCGTCGAGGTTCAGATACAATCAGTGAGCAAAGAAGACGGCCAAAGATTTTAATTATTCTCTACAATTAATCTTCTGTTTGAATCTACATCAAGTACTAAAAACCATTATGTTTCAAACAAGCCCCTTTGATATTTGAATTTTGGAGGCATCAGTAGCCAAAGAAGCATTTGGATTTTTTGCAGGGTTTGTTTACTAATGATTATCAAGTTCAATCGGACGTTATTCCCTAAAAAATAATATTTTACAACGATGCAGAAAGTACAATAATGCAATTAGTTCAGCGTGTATCGCCATCTCATCCTTGCATTTCTGATACGTATCCTTACATTTCTGATACGTATCATTGTTTTTGATACTTACTTGAGATGAAAAACTCTCAAAGATGATGACACAAAAAATAGCAATGGATCATTGATCAATCGTGTAGAGATCAACCGTCATTGTAATGATTAAACTTGTCATCCATCACTTTTGGATTTTTATTCAGACGTTCATTAATAAAACAGAAGCGAAGTTCATCGGCGAATGCTATTTTGTTCCCCTCAATTGTTCCATTGATTTTGTTTCGACATGTTTCGACGTTTCGATTTTGTTTTGATTTTTCAACCAATGGATATAATTAACGAAAGCACTCGATGCATGTATTGTCATCTCATCATTGATCATATGATATGCAGCAGTTGTGACCGACTATCGAATGCGATGACACCATTAATTACGATTCAGCATTGCCTAGTTATGTGGAGCTGAACGCTCGCTGTATGATTAAACACGCCCTCTATCACTTCCAGATCTTGAATTTGGACAATCGCTGATAATATAGTAGCAGTGAATGTTATATTTTCCTATTTAATTGAACGAGACCGTGTACTTTATTTTGACATTTTTGCAAGCTTTACAATAGATGATTTTGCATCAGTGGCAATTGTCATAATTCAACTATTCGTCAGATAGATGCCTCTACAAAGACCTGAACATCCACTGTTGTGCATTCTTTAAATTGTTGACTATCATGGATTATGGAATCAGTCTTATGTGTATAAGAAATATCTAATATTAAATATGCTGGTGTAAGTCTGCATGCATGACGTTGGTCTGTTAGCAATGACTCACATTCCCTATCTATCAAAATACTCCAATTCTTTAGCACAGTACTGCATGTGAATTTATTTAAGATGAGATAATATGAAAGGATTAATTGTATATAAATAATCTTCAAACTATAAGTAGTATTGTTGAATATACGTTTCTTCTAGTACATGTGCCTTTTGGGATGAAAAAAAAAACAAGATCGAATAACACAGTAGTGTGTAAAATTCATCTCACAAAGTGTAAAATTCATTTCTTTTCTTCCCTTTAAACTTATTAACTCATCACGTGATAAACTTGTATTTAATGTCATCTTCACTAATTCATCATCTTTTTTCTACCAGTTCCTTCTTTGTAGTTTTCACAATCCTACAACCAATACTTCTTGAGATTGCATTTGCAGTGACAAATAGTATTCTATGTCTCATAATAAAATGCAATTCAAGTAGCATTGATTTAAACTTTTTTTATTCTTAGATTTCAATGAAAAGAAACTTTACACTTTTTTTCATAATTAGATAAATATAATTTTTTTTTACTTAAAAAAAATAATATTATGTTCAAAATGCATATCATTAGTAATAATTAACAGCAATACAAATATTATAAAATAGCAATAAATAAGCAGGGGGATTTTGCAGTTCGTATAGATAAAATACTATATTTATTTAGATTTTTACTCCACATAAAATACTATAATAAAACACTACATATATAATGTTTTATTTATATTAAGTTATAGTAGTGGTGAATACATTTTATTTAAAATTGTTATCAATTAGTCATATATTTTATACATCTTTACTACTACCAATTTCCAATTTCTTTTCTATTCTATTTTATTTAATATACAGTACAGTAAATTAACCATTTATTATTGTATGTTATGTGTAAAATAAGATTTTCACATTTAATATATTTGCAAGGAAAATGGAAATTTTTCCTAAATATATTTAAATTTATTACTTTATCCAACCTATCTTTTTGCTTTTATTTTTTACATAAAATAAAGCTCAATATTTCGTTTTAACTTTTATATTGATATACAAATTTAATTGGTAGATTTTAATATGTTTATTTTAGAAAAATAAATTAAATAATGCAAATTAAATAGATACTTTTTTTTTTTCAATCTGTATGGTCTTTACTTTTATTGATAAGCATGTAATATGTATTGATTTTATGAGCTTGAAACATTATTAATGAATTATTATGAAAAAATAAAATCCTTTGAATGACATATTTGATATTAAAAACCCATAAGTAAACAGACATTAGAATTTTTTGAGTTATATTAAATATATTTCATGAGACACTAAAAACCAATTTAATTTAAAATTTAAATTTCTGACATGATTGGCATAACACGTCTAATCATTACATCACACTTATTAAAAATTCTTATCATCATTTTAATGGATTAAAATATCACTTACTCCATCAACGTTTCCTATTATGGATTTGCAAGATTCACCATCAAGTTTGTTTCCCTTAAATACTTCAAATTCTGCCTTGATCCTACAGTAATACCAGCAGCCCCTCTGGAAGAAAACAAAAATCTGAATGAAATATTTTAAATGACAATGAACGCAATGAAGTAATTCCAAATTGGAAGCTGATATATCTGTACCAATTTTATTTTTGAAATAAATGAAAACTACAGTTTTTCATAAATATTTCTTGGGGTTAAAATCGCTTAAGGATATAAGATTATGAATGCATAAATAGATTAAATATATATTCCATTTTTTATGTGTTGATTTTCGATTTTTAATACTTTTTATCAACAAAACCTGATAAAGTAAAAAAAAAAAAAAAAAAAAATACTGAATTTAATGAAGCCTATAATATCTGTTAATATATTATATAAAATATTCTTGGCCTTTTTAATTTTTAATTTAAAACTATAACTTTTTTACAAAACTCAAGTTGTTTTTATAAATTTACTAATGTTAAATCGCCGAGGGATATGAAGGCTGTGAATGCATACATAGATTAAACAAACATTCAATTTCTTATTTGTATGTGTCATTTTCAACCTTTAATACTTTTTACCAACAAAACCTGCTAAAGTGAAAAATAATGCTGAATTTAATGAAGCCTGTAATATCTGTTAGTATATGATATAAAATATTCTTGGCCTTTTTAATTTTTAATTTAAAACTATAACTTTTTACAAAACTCAAGTTGTTTTTATAAATTTACTAATGTTAAATAGCTGAGGGATATGAAGCCTGTGAATGCATACATAGATTAAACATGCATTCAATTTCTTTTTTGTATGTGTCATTTTCAACCTTTAATACTTTTTACCAACAAAACATGCTAAAGTAAAATAATACTGAATTTATTGAAGCCTGTAATATATGTTAGTATATAGTTAGTTAGTATATCCTTGGCATTTTTATTTTTAATTTAAAAGTATAAGTTTTAATGAACTCAAGATGTTTTTTATAAATTTAAAATGTTAAATCTTTTAGGAATACGAAGATTTTCATTGCATAAATAAACTGAACATACTTTCCATTATTGTATCTCAATTTTCAATCTTTTAATATTTTCCAAAGTAAAATAATAAAATAATGTTTACTGAGGCCTCTGATGTCTGTTATTTTATTATAAAAATATACTTAGAATTTTAATTTATTCATTTTCAACCTTATCATATTTCGAAACGGTTCATTTGTCTTAAAAATTGTTAGAATTTTTTTATGTATGTAACAATTTTTCTAATCACTTCAGTAATTTAAAAATCGATAGAAACATTTATAAATAATATTCAATTTTTAAAAAAATAATAATAATAAAATCAATTTTTATTTGTGTTGGCATACATTGCAGACAGAGTGTCGAAGGCATTAACAAAGCAATAAGCAACAAGGCTTAAGCAAGTAATATAAAAAAAAATTAAAGTCAATTCCTACTTATTTTACTATATTGCAGAAAGACCTTTATAAATAATTTTCATTCATTTATTTAAGTTTATCTGGCGCCAACTATTGGTAGATATATGCAACTTAAACCTAAAAAAAAAAAATGAATTCATTAAATTTAATTACTGAATTAATATTTGAAAAAACTATTAACGTCCAGTGTCATCCACTACAAGTTCAAAAAAATGTATTTGAACTTGATTGGTTGAAAAAAAAGTATTTTATGAACGATTGAAAATTTGAACAAGACATATATAGGGAAAGTGTGAGCTAATAGAAGGAATTTAATAAGAAATTCCATTTTTTTTTATACAACTAGTTTTTTTCCCTTATCGCAAAGGTGAATTTTTTATATACATTTGAAAACTATTCAAGCAGAGCTTCTGCATTCACAAAATGCCATGCAAAAAATATTACCCTCAAGTTCTTTTGATATTTTAACAGTTTCCTCTGTCTCAATACACCTCAATTTACAGTCTCCCAAAACGATTCTGTGGAACTTTCCTATAATTTCGAGAATCTTCACATCAACGGGGAATCTGGAGAGAGGTTCATTTTTATTACTCGTGTGACATTTTAAACTCAGTAATCCACTTCTCTATCATTGGATATGGAGAAGAGTCTTTTGGTATTCAGTCCTTTTCTCGTTTGATTTGAAAAGGCATCAAACCTTTCTGTTTTATAACGTTTCATTTTTCGAAATTTTTTTCAATTCCTTCGATTAGCTCACACGCTCCCTATATATATCTTCTTCAAATTTTCAATCGTTAATAAAATACTTTTTATTCATTCACTCCAGTTCAAATATGTTTTTTTTTTTAACTTGTAGTGGATGACACTTGATGTTAATGCAGTTTTTTCAAATATTAATTCTGTAATTAAATTTAATTCATTAATTTTAGTCTTTTTTTTAGATTTAAGTTGCATATATCTACCAATAGATGGCGCCAGATAAACTTAAAAAATGAATGAAAATTATTCATAAAGTGTTTTGGTATTCAGTCCATTTCTTTTATTATTACTGATTTGGGAAATTCAGAAAAATTAGAAAAGATGAATTTTTTATAAAAGTATACAAATTTTTCTTAAAGGACGCTGCTATTTTGTTTTATATTACTTGTTTTTTTTTCCATTTTCACGAATGTGGCTCTACAAGTCTCGCTTTAAACACTATTAAAAATACACTATTTAAGCGATTGTACTAAAATAGTATAAGTGCGCTAAGGGGTAAAGGGTTTCAAAATAATATAAGTGCGTAAAGGGTTTCACTATTGACTTCCATTGAAATATTAGATTACTGATGCGATCTATATGTTTGGTGGAAAACTTATCAGCATATCCTCTTAGTTCATAAAGTAATATTGTCTTTGGCGATGGTTTCAGTCCGTGATACGCAGAACACTGCTGCTCTATGAATTCACTTAAGTATTCCGCGAAAAGCCACAATTAAAAATTGAAGCAGAAAGTCTGTTTATAGTGATTGTAATAAGAATAATAAGATTGCTAATGACTGAAAGGATGAAGTAACAAAAGATGTTAAAAATGGGCACCTGTTGAGGATGAATATCCGGGCTTTAGCTAAAAAGGAATAAATAAAAAACGTCATATATTTGTGGGACAGGACTTTCAACCATGATGAATATTAGAACAAAGAAACGACATAGCAGGAAAATTTAGAAAAGTAAATGCGATTGGTTTTTCATTTATTTGCCTGATATTACTGAAATCTGCAAAGTTCATCAATTGCATGAAATATGAAAAAAAAATTGAGTGTTGTAACTTTTAAGTGTTTTAAAAATATGGTTGCATCTATCAATAACGTATTTTATTGCTTAGATATTTAATTTTGTATTTTATTCTTACTTATATATTTACCATAGAAACGTATGCATATCATATTGTAATGCATGTCTATTATTAATTTTGAATTTTGTACTTTAGAAAATCAGCATAACATTTTTATATATATAAAGCAACAAGGATATATATTTTTTTAATATTAATATTTTCATCCAATAAGTGATTTATTATGAAATATATAAGTGAGAGGTTTATTACAGTAATAATAAGTAAATGAAAATTCAATAGGATTTTGAAATTTAGAAGTTAACCTAAATTAAAAAAGAATTACGGTAAAAAGTTTAGTTTTAAGTACTTTTCAAGAGCACCTGTAATAATAATTTATATATTTGAAGAACCATTTTTACAAGTTCTGTAGATGTTAGTTAAATTAATACGAAATATTAATAAATATATGATAGGTTATTTATTGCTCAGAAACACTTAAATGTACTGGAAATACCATCTTTGTATATTATTTGCCTTAATATTTTAAAATCCCAAGCATTATATTCCCATTATTTGATGAGAAATTTACTGAAATTATTTGAAACTGATGACTTGTCACAAACATCTTTCTCCTTTTTTCACTCAAATATACTGATAGATTGCTGAGTGTGCCTAAAATGAAAGTTAAAACCTAAACAGAAATTTTAGCTAATGTTCCTGAAAATGAAAGTAATAATCTTTTTTTTTTTTAATATTTGTGTAAACTTTCTATGCAATCGATGCAATTGCAATTTGATGTCGATAAATATAGCCAACCATGCTATATAAAAATATAAAAGCTAGTTATGACACTTATATCTTTAATTTTATATTCAAACCTTTCGATAGTTTCAAGTTTTTTCTGTTACTGCATCGAATATTTTAATATCCTCATAAACATTTAAAAATTATTATTCTAATAAAATAATAAGAATGTTTCAACATAATTAACTGTAATTCATAAAATAAAGCTTTATATTTGCTATTACGCAAAGCCCTATGATATATGATGATATAATAATGTAAACCAAATAATATTGTATCAAAATATTACAACCACATCTAGTTACTAACTGGTTGTCCAACTTGCGCGCTGCAAATTAGTAATTCGTAGTGTCACAATTACCTTATTTTATTAATAGATCAATAATAAGAAACAATGAATCAATAATAAAAATAGGTTAATAATAAAAATAATTTCCAAACTTTATCGTTACGATACTTATTGATCAATATATATGAACAACTAACAATAAAACAACTGAACTAATTTTTCAATTAAATAAAATGCTATGAATCTTAATTGAATGATATACAAATATAACATACCACAGTGTAGGTAGCATTAGGTACGAGGGAACACATTTTTTCCATTGTATATGTGCATTCTTCACCTAATGTGGCTGAAATATAGAGAACAAAACTCAGTTAATGCAATGATATGACAAGTAATAAATCAAATTAGTAGAGTGCATATAACATTAAATATTTATTTTTAAAATTTGCGCAAATATAAAATATTCAATACCATTATAAAAAATTCTTAGTCAGATTTATTTCTTAGAGTACTGAAAAAGATACCTGCCTTAAGGTGAAAATATAAAAATATAATTTGACGTTTATCTCGCATTTAAAACTAAATATTCTTTGGAAGAAAATATTTTAGCAGTGGATGTGCAGGTGGGCCTATTTTCCAGAGAGTTTATGACATTTTAAAAATCCAATTTTTCTTTCTCTGGAAATACATTATTAATTTTATTTGGATCAAAGAATTTTATAAGTGTTTTTATTATTATAAAACCTTATTTAAAATGGTTAAATAATTAGAATCGCACTCAATCTTGTCGCCTGATGCAGCTTAAAGCCAAAGTGACTCATTTAATGATATTGAAATGAAAAACCCCTGTTTTATAGATTATCTTAGGCTTTATAATCTCAAATGGTGAAATGCTGAGTTTAATGTTATTTTTTAAGATAATTTGTTACATTTTTTTTTTTTATAAAGATTTTTTAATTAACTTAAAATACCAACGTATGACATAAGCATTATATACACTAAAGACATAATAAGATAAATATTTGATAATACTTATCATTGATAAAGGAAAGATATTAAAATGATATAAACATTAATTTAAATAATATGTCGGTGATTCTTATCATATTTAGTGATATATGATGATTAAATACGATATGGAGCCTGATGGCCGTAAACATATGCATAGCGTTTGCCACAGGCTTATATATATAATGGCGGTGCAGTGGATTGATTGTGATATTGTGTATATTGAAATTTAAAAAACAATACATATAAGATAAACGTTATGCAATGATAAAGCATTACATTAATCATGCTGAAAAAGACAATCAATGATTTATCAAAGAACGATAACTTTGACTTCAAAACAACATTCAAGTAGGTACTCAATCAAAGTAGCTGGTCACTAAAAATATATTTTTTACTTCAACCTTACAACTCACATAAGAAAAAAGGGCTTGGTCTAGTTGTCTTTTTTACTAAAAAGAATGAAAAGATTTGAAAAAACACAGCACAAAAAAATTTTATCATTCTATTCTTGCACATTTGTACATAAATTCCTTTTATCTGCATAATACGCTAAGGATTCATTTTTTTATATTCAACGTTTGATCTAAAACTGAAATGTAATATCTTTAAAGAAAATCTTTATGAAGACCGACTATCAAATAATTTCAGATTGACTATTAATAACCAAGTTATAATTTTATGAATTTAATTAGGCTTAATGGCTGACAACTAGTGCATTGCAATATCGTGTCAAAATCAAAACCGGTATTCGGTATTTTTTTTTTACTTTTTATGCACATAAATTTCTACTACCGGCATTAAAAATCGGTTAGAAATTTAATTTAAAAAGAATTTTTTTTTTTTTAAATCGTTTTTTGTTTTAGTTGTCAGTTTTATTAGAGAATGTAAATATCACAAAAAATGTGTAACTTATAAATATAACAGTATACAAAGATTCAAAAATTAAGGAACATCCTATTTATTTAAATCATAAAAAAAGTGTAAATATCAATATTCAGTCCGTTACTGATTACAAATTTTTGAAATGTGATCTTCAAAAACATAATACATCATTTGTACTATCATTAAGCCACGGAACGTAATTTTGTAGTTCGAAAATTACCAGCTGTCGAAAACGCTCTTTCAGCATCTACGCAAGTATGGTACTTTAAAGCGCGATATACTTTTTCCAAAAATTTACGTCAAATCCCAATCTTCAAATAAATCTATTTCCCGTCTGATTGTTTTGGATATTCTAACCCCTTGTTCAAGAGACAATTCACTGGCTCTATCGACATTAGTGTCATTTGTCTTCAATAACTAAGAAACAATTCTTCTGAATGCAATATGTTTGTCATTAGAATAAGAACAAAAATTGTGTTATAGAATAAGAATTTCTGCAGATAAGCTTTTATCAATCAGATAAGAATTCTAAATTTGATCTAAAACAGAAAAACGGCATTTAAACTTGGAATAAAAGAGAATCTACAAAATTGTACAATGGCTACAAAATACCGGAGTATTCGGTCCATTGCAATCCCTACTGATAACCCTACCCAGTAAAAGAAAAACTCTTTTGTCTCGAAATCTGCCAGTAGACAGACGGTCTTGGCCAACCATGGAACTGTTGTGCCAATAAAGAAGAAGAATATTGTCACAAGAAGAAGAGTACCCCAAGATTATGTTCCCTTTTTTATATTTTTATAGTGATTGTGTTTGTACCAATTAGTAGAATCTTCAATAATTGAAGGTTGAAAGAACAATGATGTATTTTTTATTTAGTGATAATAAAAATTTTTTGAATGATCTTAGAAATAGAAACGAAGATAAATACAAAATTGATCACGACTACTTAGCTGTTACAGTTTTAAAATACCATAGAAACCACAGAAAAGTCAAACGGCCACCAAATCTATGGGCAACTTGTCAATAAAGAGCCTGCTTTCAAACTCTTTTGTAAATTTATCACCTTTTATTCAAATTCTTTTTATTATATATATATATATTTCAAACGTTCTAATATGTTGTAATCCATTTAAATTTGTTATTTATGAAAGTTTTGAATATTTCGCAATTTATTTGTTCGTCATTTGATCCTTTTGCTTTGTGAGATATTTTATGGCATCACAAAGATTCTACTCAGTTTCAATTTTTAAAAAATGGTTAAGTTTTCCTCGAATTCATTCTTAAATAAGAATTAAATTAGTTTATTCAACAATATTGTTGATTTTGTTTATTTTAGCAAATTCACCAAAAAAAGAACAACTTGCTAAATATTTTGAGAATAAGGTGTTGTAATCTTAAAGAATTTTATCTCATATATTTTCAATTTCATTTAATTATTTTCATCATAATAGTCCTTTGTAAAACTATCTGACTGATCGAATGTTTAGTCTCCTTAGACGGCTTTAATTCATCAGATAACATAATCTGAATTTTCAGAATAGATAATTCCTTTTGGTTTTTTTGTCATTTAGATTTTCTTTAGCATAATAAAAATAAAACTTGAGTTGTCTTCTAAGTGATTATTAAAATTTCAAAATAAATGGCTACTTCTAATACGTGTTTTGCTTTTTTTTCATATTCCTTTTAATGAAAATCTAATAACAACTAAAATTATAAATTTTACAAATTTTTAGGTTAAAAATATAGTCCATTTTGGTTATATACAAGTAAAAATATTTTTTTTTATTTTGAAAGTTCTTATTGAATTTTGAAATTCATCAAAATCATTTGCAAGTTCTTATTTTGCTCATCTTTCTATTTGTTTCCTTATTCACTTAATTACAAGCCTGCATAATTAAAAAAATTATATCCTTGTTTTGCTTTCTTACGTATTTCCATTAATGAAGACCTAATAATAGATAAAATTATAAAATTTTATAAAGCTTTTTGGTTCAAACAATAGTCCATTTTTGTTATCTGCAAATAAAGACATTTTTCGTTTTAATTTTGAAAATTGTTATCGAATTTTGAAAGTCCTCACCGTCATTTTAATGTTCATTTTTTTTTTTTCACTCCTCATTTGATAGCTTATTGTTTCCTTATCCACTAAATTACAAACATGCATAATTAAATCAATGATATCATTGTTTTGCCTTCTTACGTATTTCCATTAAGGAAGATCTAATAACAGCTAAAATTATAAAATTTTATAAATCTTTGCTGTTTAAACAATAGTCAATTTTCGTTTTTAATTTTGAAAGTTTTTATCGAATTTTGAAACTTCTGACCATCATTTTCATATTATTTTTTTGTTCACCTCACTGTTTATTGTTTTCTTATCCACGTAATTAGTTTGTTTTGCTTTGTTACGTATTTTCAATAATGAAAATCTAATAACAACTAAAATTATAACATTTTACAAAGCTATTTGGAGGAAATAATTAACCATTTTGTAGGTCTATTGATCTATCTATTTTTATGGTCTACCCAATAGACCATAAAAATATTTCTTGCTTTTAATTTTGAAAGTTGTTATCGAATTTTGAAAATTCTAACCGTTATTTTCATGGGTTTTTTTTTTTTTTTTTTTTTTTTGCCCACCTCACTGTTTAATATTTCCGTATCCGCTTAATTACTAGCATATATAATTAAAACAATGAAATCATTTTTCTTCCAACATTGTTATAATTTTACTAACATTGTTTTTCATTTATTTCCTTTATGCCAAAAAAAATAAATGTAACCAATATTTCTGAAGGAAAGAAACAATTTTTGTTATCTACAACTAACATAAAAATATTTTCAATATTTAAATATTTTATTTATTTTTAATATTCAAATATTTTAAATATTTTTTTTTTTCGTAAAATATTTTTTTTCATAATTTTGAAAATTATTATAGAATTTTGGAAATCCTCATCATTTCCATGTTGTTGTTGTTTTTTTTTTTTTTTTTTTTTTTTTTACCACCTTACTAGATTATTTATTGTTTTCTTATCCACTTAATTACAAGCATACATAATTAAATCATTGATTTAACTGTTTTATTTTTTTTTTCCAACATTGTTTTATCTTTTTTCCAACATTGTTTTTCTAGTATTTCATATATTTCTAAACAAATAAATGTGACCAAAATTTCTGAAGGAAAGATGTGAGGTAAAAGGTCAATTCTTATGAAGAAAGAACTTGTCTGCAGGAGGTCGTGGCAGGAGCGTTGTTCTTTCTTCTCTCCTATTGGAAACGGTGGGGGCGACTTAGACGAACTCTGAAGCAATTGGGTCACTTCACACAATGTCAAGATAATAGTCTTTTTGCATCACTTCCACAAATCTTTTCTTTCAGATAGTCAAAGTTAATCCCAGCAAGTGTTATCCTAATCATCTAGCCCATTATTTCCTCACAGGGAGGCTTCACGGGCTATGCTTAAAATGAATTTGCCCGTAATGCCTACTTATCAATAATTATTTTATTGATAAAATGATAAAATAAGTATGGAATTAATATAAAAAAATAGATTGTTTATAAGATTACTTTTGTTCAGAATTAAGATATGCTTCGTTATTTGTATTATTCATTAATACAAGGAAAATAAATACCGTGTGCTTGTTGCCTCAATTTTTCATTGAATTCCAAATTTTTAAAATAGTTTGCTTAAATGCATATCTTGAGATATGTATTAAAATATACACTGCAGTAGAATGAATAAATAATTAATCTAGCCTTCAGAGTTACAATGCAGCTTCTATTCGCATGTTATTATTCGGTGCCCATATATAATGTTTCAAAGGCCCAGATTTTAGTTGCTATCATTAATCACTATGGGAACTCATAAATTAGTGTTAAAACATTCAAATGCTGAATACAGATGACGACGATGATGATATTGTGTTCATCTGAGAGATTTAAGTTTATCGTGGCAGAAGGAATCGCATTCATAGGAGACTGGGTTTCTTAGTTTTGACCATAATTCAAAATTTGAAGCGTTTTCTGGTACAACACCTAGAGATGCCCTAACTATCTAACCCACATCCCCTGAATTTGAATTTATCATATGAATTTATGATATATTATCTATGAATTTATCATACTTATCTTTAACACGGTTCTAAGAGATTTTGATTCGATATCTGTTAATTTAGACACCCATCAAGTCATCCAATTGCTTCAAGATTAGTATTTAGCAGCAATACAAGCCGATTCTCGACTCGTGGCTCAGTGGCAATATACGCTAGTGAGCATTAAGGCATTAGTAACAAGGTTCAATCCAATGGCGGCATTGTTGTAGACATTGTTTCAAAAACGAAGAGACTCGATGGCGTTGGTGATGTTCAGCCTGAGGCCTTGCTAGTCAGATTCCCCTTAAAATTCCTACCGGAGGGCACTTCCCTCCTTCTTCAGCGACGTGGAACCATGTCAGATGTCTAGCTACGGGTGCTCTATCAGAGCAGAAGCTGCCTTTTTACCTCCATCCATGAGTAATCTGCTCATGGGAAGGTAGTCCCACACAGCAAGATACTGACTATGAATCATAACAAGAACAGAAGCTCGATTCATGACCGAATGGCAAATTATGCAATCCATTGGTTGCATTGTTGTAATCATTGCTTTCAGAGAAGATTTGATGGTGACTGTGATGATGTGTGTAAGGCACCTCGCATTGATAATCAAGTTGCATGGTGGAAGTTTTCCTGGTTTTCACACATATAGCACGCCAATGTCAGCGGTGATCCCTAAAGGCACTCCTGGACAGTACTGTCCTCCCCCTTCCCACCCGTCAGTGGACTATACATGATTCTCATCTTTCTATCTGGTAGGAAATAAGCTTAAGAACTGGAGTGAAGTGTGGAGAAATAGCGACAGTATTAAAAAAACGGCTATAATTTCATATTTATATTGTAAAATCATCATCATCAGTGGCGTAACAGCCCCATGGTGGACCAAAGCCAGCTGCCTACTGGCAGATTTCGAAACGAGAAATGTTTTTCAATTTATATTATAGGGTTGTCAACAATACAATGATATTAGACTGGGAACTACGATTTAAAATGAAATCCAAACCAATACGAACATTAAGGGTACCACCGGGACTCGAACCTGAAACCTGTGAAACCGAGCGGCAGAGAGCTAGTCACACGGCCATCAGGCCCTTATTGTAAAATACTATTTCTAAAATAGTTATGCCTTTATTGGTTTTGCCCTACGTAATGTTACAATGTTATATGATTAGCAGTATACAAGTGATGAAGGTAGATATCCCAGCTATATTTGTTGCAAAAAAATAACTCATGAATTTTATGTTTTATAAAATATCAATTAAGGGAAATATAATTAATGTATGAAACTATTAAAAATTGTTCAAATTATTTCAATTTATTATATTTATGAAAAGTTTAACTTCAGTCAAAATTAATTTCATAACTTTTATCCAAAAGGATTTTAATCGAAGAAATTCAAAGTGAAATAAAAAGCATAATTCACATAATAAAGAAGTGAAAAATAAAATACTACAAAGCAAAATTTTATTCCCACTGGAACATGGCATTCCAAAATTGCAGTCTACATTTAACGAAAAACAAATATCAACTTCTAGCTCTATATCAGTCATCGCTCTAAAAACGCTTTACTGTTTAAAACGCATTAGCATCATGGAAATCTCTTTTTCGGCGATTCCTAAAGATTAGCAAACAAAGCAAATTTGACTATTCAGCAAACTGCCTGATCCATTTTAAAATCGACTTTTAAATACTTACAGAAAATATTCTCAAATAAAAAGCTTTCTAATGATGTCAGATACAGAATTAAGAAACGAATGGTTTGATATACAATGATATAATGATATGTGGAAGATTATATACATAACTAAGAAAGGATTCGCATATTTCTGTTACACTTTAAAGTAAACTGATTACAGCAATATGTGCATCACCTTCAAAAATAGTAAAGCGATCGAAACCTTTTATCATTCTTTATAAAGTAAACGCTTTCAATTTTAAAAGTTTGGGTTATATTCAGGAGCGTACAGCTATTCTTTTTGCAGATAAATAGAATGTCACTTATCTCATTTAAGTAAATGTAGACCATTTATTTAAGAGTGATACGATCTTTTAAGTAATGGATGAGAAATATATTTATAAATTCAATGAAGATAAAAAATGACGTTTATTGAATCCGTAAAGTAATGTTTACAGAATAAAAGTTAAAGGGAAAATATATTGTATTCGACATCTAAGGATAGGAAAGTGATATTTAAAACAAATGGTAAGTAAAACGAAGTATTGATTAAATGTCATGTCTTATAGAATTTTTAATTGATCTTTTATGCTTTCCGTTTATAGAACTAATTTTAAAAGTTGGGAAAACTTAAATGCATAAAAAACACTTTTCGACGTAAAATGCGTTACCAAATCGTAACAGTTAAATACAAGGAATGTTTTATAAACACTTTATAGAATCATATATATGGTGATAAGAAATCTTAATAAAAAAATTCTAAGGTGAAAAATTGCTAAAATATAAAAAAATGCTAATGCTAAATAGTTATTCTAATACCGGGATGACCAATGTGCACTCTATGTATAGTATTGCCAATTTCAGTACTATAAAATATAAAGAATATACCGAAATTGTTTTTGCAATAGATAATTCTTGATGAAAAAAAAATTTGAAGCTGGAACCAACGATAGTAGGATAAAGTAATTATTCATGTTGATCACTAAACTTTTTTTTTTTTTACATGAATTTCTGGAATTGTGAAGAAATTTAGATGCACACAATATTAACTTAGGCGCTTACGTTTTTCAATCTGTACATTGTTTTGAATGCTTAGGATCAGAAATTAATTGTCAAAATAATATCTTACCTGAAATAAAAAAAAAAAAACAGAATTGTGTCTGCCTATAAGACTTTTATGGGATAAAAAAATCACAGTGCGTAGACAAAAAAACTAAATTTTTATATTTAAAACACTTATTACAACTATTTTGTTCTATGGATCTGAAACATAGATTTCGGCAAGATCTGATATGTGTCTATTTGAGCGGAAGATTTTATGGACTATTCTTGGAGGTGTTAGGGAAAGTGATTTTTGGAGAAGACGCTACAAAATTTAAAAATGTTATAAAGACCCAGATATCATAAAATTTATTTAGATCAATAGATTAAACAGGGATACTCGTGTATTTAGAATGAATGATTGAAACTCAGAAAAAAAGATCGTTTTGGCAAAGTCTCAGGGACAAAGAGAAAGAAGACGACCCAAGTTGTCGATAGATAGACACAGTTGTGATGAATAGACACAAAGATTTTGCTGTACTAAAGGTTAAGAATTGGAGCACTATTGCCACCCAGAGGACACATGGAAATATCTTCAAAGAAAAGCATTGGCCATCTCTGGGCTGTCGTACTATTGATGATGATGATGATGGAAAGAAATTTAATATAGATACAATTAATTAAAATTGAATCCAGATTCTAAATTTCAACAGAATGACAGTACCTTATTTATTTGATGTGTTTCAGTAAGTTGTTTTATTAAGAAAGAGGATAAAAATATTTTATTAAACTTGAATAAATTTGAGTACGGTAGTGAAAAATGCAGAAAAAAAAACAGCTATAACTTTATATTTATATAGTGCAATACTATTTCTAAAATATGCTTTTATTGGTTTTGTCCTATGTAATATTAGAATGTTATATGACTAGAACTATACTGGTGATGAATATAAATCTCTCAGCTATATTTTTTGAAAAGGAAATGATTCATGGATTTTATTTTTGTAAAATATCAAGTTAAGTAAAAAAATACATAAATTGAAAAATGTAACTAAAGCAAGTTATTCAAATTTTTTAATTTACTATATTAGTGAAAAGTTTAATTTCAGGCAAAATTTCTTTTCATAACTTTTATGGAAAAGTATTTTAATCGAAGATATTCCAAGTAAAATGAAAAACACAACGCACGTAATAAGAAATACAGTGAAAAATAAAAATACTTCAATGCGAAACTTTATTCCCAATAGAACATTAAATTCCAAAATTGCAGTCTATATTTTTCGAAAAAGACATATAAACTTCTAGTTCTATATCAGTCATTCAAAAATCGTTTCACTGTTTAAAACGCATTAGCATCATTCAAATATCTTTTTCGCCGATTTCCCAGAGATTAAGCTAACAAAGCAAATTTGACTATTCAGCAAACTGCCTGATCCGTTTTAAAATCGACTTTTAAATACTTAAGAAAAATTCACAAGTAAAAAGCTTTCTAATGATGTCAGATACAGACTTAAAAAAGGAATGGTATGATACAAAATGAAATGTGAATATACACGTAACTGAGAAAGGATTCCCATTTTTCTGTTACATTTTAAAATAAACTGATTACGGCAATATGTGCATCACCTTTCAAAAATAGTAAAGCGATCGAAAACTTTTATCGTTCCTTATAAAGTAAACGCTTTCAATTTTAAAAGCTTGGGTTATATTCAGAAGCGTGTAGCTATTCTTTTTGCAGATAAATAGAATGTCACTTATCTCATTTAAGCAAACGTAGTCCATTTATTTAAGAGTGATACGATCTTTAACTAATGGATGAGAAATAAATATATAAATTCAATGTAGATAAAAAGTGACATTTATTGAATCCATAAAAGTAATGTTTATAGAACAAAAGTAAAAGGATAAATTTATTGTTTTCGATAGCTAAAGATAGGAAGTGATATTTGAAACAAAGGGTAAGTAAAACGAAGTATTGATTAAATGTTAAGCCTTATAGAATATTTCATTGATCTATTGTGCTTTCGTTTAAAGAACTAATTTTAAAAAAGTTGGAGAAAACTTAAAAGCATAAAAGCATTTTTCATTGTAGAATGTCTAGCCAAATCGTAACAATTAAAGCACAAAAAGTGCTTTATAAACAGCTTATGGAATCTTATTCATACTGATAAGAAATCTGAACAGAAAAATCCTATCATTATATCGAGATGGCCAATATGTACTTAATGCACGGAATTTCAGTACTATAAAATGTAAAGAATATACTTGATTTTTTTTTTTTTTTTTTTTTTTTTTTTTTTTTTTGCAATAGATAATTCTTGATAAATTTTTGTAGCCGGTATCAACGATGATAGGTGAGAATTATTATTCATGTTTATAACTAACTTTAATTTCAGGAATTGGAAAGAAGAAATAGAATATAGTTACAGTGAATGAAAATTGCAAAAATTTTGAAAATTTGTTAAAATTACAGAAAAATTATAAAACTTGAAAATTGAAAAAAATTTCCAGCATTTAAATGTTAATAGAATGGCAATACCTTATTTATTTGAAGCATTTCAATAAGCTATTGTTTGAAAAAAAAAACCCAAAATATTTTATTAATTTTGCATAAATGTTAATACATGAATGCAGAGTGGAGTAAAAAAGAGCAACAATATTAAAAAACGGCTATAACTTCATATTTACGTTGTAAAACACTATTTCTAAAATAAATTATGCCTTTATTGGTTTTATACCATGTAATTTTATAATGCTAATTATTTATGAATGTAGATATCCCAGTTATAGTATATTTAAGAAAAAGTAAATAAATCATGAATTTTAATTTTTATAAAATATTAAGTTAAATATTGCTGCTTGAAACTATTGAAAATTGTTCAAATTATTCTAATTTACTATATTGATGGAAAGTTTGACTTTAGGTGAAATTTCTTTAAATAACTTTTATCTAAAATAATTTTAGTCAAATAAATCCCAAGTAAAAGGAAATGCATAATTAACGTAATAAAGAATATAGTGAAAAATAAAATTTCGACTTCAAAGCGAAATTTTATTCCCAATTGAACATTAAATTCTGAAATTGCAGACTACATTTATCTAAAAAGAAATATCACCTTCTAGTTCTATATGACTCCTCGTTCAAAAAACGTTTTAATGTTTAAAACGCATTAGCATCATTCAAATCTCTTTTTTTCACCGATTCCCTAGAGATTAAGGTAACAAAGCAAATTTGACTATTCAGCAAACTGCCAGATCCATTTTAAAATCGACTTTCAAATACTTACAGAAAATATTCGCAAATAAAAGGCTTACTAATGACGTCAGATAGAGACTTAAGAAACGAATGGTATGATATACAATGATATAATGATATGTGGAAGCTTATATATATATAATAACTAAGAATGGATTCGCATATTTCTGTTATACATTAAAGTAAACTGATTACAGCAATATGTGCATCACCTTCAAAAATAGTAAAGGGACCGAACAGTAAAGAGATCGAAACCTTTTATCATTCTTTATAAAGTAAATGCTTTCAATTTTAAAAGCTTTGGTATATTTAGAAGCGTATAGCTATTCTTTTTGCAGATAAATAGAATGTCACTTATCTCATTTCAGCAAACTTATTCCATTTATTTAAGAGTGATACGATCTTTAAACTAATGGATGAGAAATAGATTTATAAATTCAATGTTCATAAAAAGGACATTTATTGAATCCATAGAGTAATGCTTATAGAATAAAAAAAAAGATAAATTTGTTGTATTCGACATCCTAAGAATTGGGAAGTGATGCTTGAAAAAAATTTTAAGTAAAACGAAGTATTGATTAAATGCTAAGCCTTATAGAATATTTAATTGATCTCTTGTGCTTTTGTTTATAGAACTAATTTTAAAAGTTGGGTCAAACTTAGATGTGTAAAAACATTTTTCAATGAAAAATGTCTAACGAAAATATAACATTTAAAGTACAAGAAATGATTTATAAACAGTTTATAAAATCTCATTTATCATATGCATGTTGATAAAAATACTCAACAGAAAAATGCTATCATTATTCTAATACCGAGATGGCCAATATGCATTTTATGCAAAGAATTACCAATTTCAGTACTGTAAAATATAAAGAATATACTTGAACTGCAATGGATAATTCTTGATCAGAAAAATTCTGAAACTGGAACCGATAATGGTGTTATAGACTAATTATTCATGTTCATCACCAACTTCTTTTACTTTAATTTCAGAATTGGATAGAAATTTGGATACACACAATATTATCTTAGGAACTTACACTTTCAATTTGTACTCTGTTTTACATACTTAGGAAAAAAAATTGTTGTTAAAATAATATCGTACCTGAAATAAAAGACATAATTGTGTCTGCCAATAAGGCTTTTATGTGCTAAGAAATCTGTTTAAATCACAGTCAATACTAGAAGAACTAAATTGTTTTTATATAAAACCCTTTTTTAGACCTATTTTGGTCTATGGCTCTGAAACACGGACTTCGGCAAGATCTGATGAGAACCATTTGGGTACATTTCAGTGGAAGATTTTAAGGACAATTCTTGGAGGTGTTAGGAAAGCGATTGTTGGAGAAGACGGTACAACAATCGCTTTTCTAACTCAATCTTTCTAACTGGTAGGACATACCCTTAGTTACAGAAAAAAAGAGTAGAAAAAGAAGAACAACTATATTAAAAAACTGCTATAACTTCATACTTATTATGTAAAACACTATTTCTAAAATAAATTATGCCGTTATTCATTTCGTTCTATGTAATTTTACGATGTTATATAGTTGGCAGTATACTGGTAATAAACGTAGGTCTCCCCAGTTTAATTTAAAAAAAAAAAAGAAAATTATCCATGACTTTTTTTTTTTTTATAAAATATCAAGTTAAGTAAAAAAAAAAAATGATGTATGAAACTACTGTAAATTGCTCAAATTATTTTAATGTATTGAATTTATGGAAAATTTAACTTCTCGTAAAATTCCTTTCATAACTTTTACCAAAAAGATTTTAATCGAAGAAATTCCAATTAAAATGAAAAGCATAATTCACATAATAAAGATTGTAGTGAAAAATAAAATACTTCAAAGCGAAATTTTATTCCCAATTAAACATTAAATTCCAGAAACTGTAGTCTAAACCTTTATCTTTACCTTTATCTTTTTTTTTAAACCTTTGTTTTAACCTTTATCTAAAAATAAATATCAACTTCCAGTTCTATATCAGTCATCAAAAAACGCTTCACTGTTTAAAATGCATTAGCATCATTCAAATCTTTTCGCCGATTCCCCAGAGATTAAGCTAACAAAGCAAATTTGACTATTCAGCAAACTGCCTGATCCATTTTAAAATCGACTTTTAAATACTTACAGTAAATATTCGCAAATAAAAAGCTTTCTAATGATGTCAGATACAGACTTAAGAAACGGATGGTATATGATACAGAATGATATATATGTGAATATGCATGAAAGAAAGGATTCACATATTTCTGTTATACTTTAAAGTAACCTGATTACGGCAACATGTGCATCACCTTCAAAAATAGTAAAGAGATCGAAACCTTTTATCGTACTTTATAAAGTAAACGCTTTCAATTTTAAAAGCTTGTGTTATAATCAGAGGCGTACAGCTATTCTTTTTGCAGATAAATAGAATGTCACTTATCTCATTTAAGAAAACGTAGTCCATTTATTTAAGAGTGATACGATCTTTTCAGTAATCGATGAGAAATAGATTTATAAATTTAATGAAGATAAAAGGGACATTTATTGAATCCATAAAGTAATGTTTACAGAGTAAAAGTTAAAGGATGCATTTATTGTTTTCGACATCTAGGGATAGGAAAGTGATATTTGAAACAAATGGTAAGTAAAACGAAATATTGATTAAATGTTAAGCCTTATAGAATATTTAATTGATTTCTTATTCTTTTGTTTATAAAACTATTATTAAAAGTTGGGGGTAACTTAAATGCATCAAAACATTTGTTAACCAAGAATTCTAATGAAATCATAACAATTAAAGCATAAATAATATTTTATAAAAAGTTTATAGAATGACATTTATCATATGCAGGGGGATAAGAAATCTCAATATATTTTTTTCTTCTAATGCAGATGGCAGACATTTAGACACTTGGTCTTGGATGCCTTAAGGCAAGCTCTGCACAAACGTTACTCACTTTGCATTACCCAGGGGGCGCGTGTAACTTGAAGATAAGCCACGGGCGCGGAGTAACAATGCACCCGCAACGCTCTACGATCATATTCGACCGGGACCTACAGTTTAAAGTGGATTCCGAACCACTACAACATCCATGGCACCGCCGGGACTCGAACCCGAAACCTGTGGTACCGAGCGCCAGAGCGCTAGCCACTCGGCCATTCAGGCCCAGAAATCTCAATATAAGAAAAAAAAAAACATGAAAAACTATAGCAATCGTTTTTCTATAAAGATGGACAATATGCACTTTATGTGGAGAATTAACTAATTTCAATACATAAAATATAAAGAATTTTTTAAATAGTTTTTGAAATAGATAATTCTTGACAAGATAATGTTTGAAGCTGGATTCGACAATGGTAGGATAGAGTAATTATTCAAGTTTATCGATAACTTCTTTCATATTAATTTCTGGAATTGGAAAGAAATTTAGATACATCCAATATTAAGGCACTTACGCTTTAGAATCTGTACTTAGTTTTAAATACTTAGGATCTGAAATAATTTGTCAAAATAATATCTTACCTAAAATAGAAAACATAATTGTGTCTGCCAATAACGCCTTTTACGGATTAAGAAATCTATTTAAATCACAGTACATGGCAGAAAAACTAAATTCTTGTTACATAAAACCCTTATTAGACTTATTTTGGTCTATAGCTCTGAAATGTCTTTGATGAAGCTCATTTGGGCATATTTGAGCAGAAAATTTTAAGGGCTATTCTTGGAGGTGTTAGGGAAAGTGATTGTTGTAGAAGACAGTACAACGCAGAAATTTATAAATGCTATAAAGGCCCAGATATTATAAAATTTAAAGATCAATAGACTAAACAGGGCTGCTCATGTATTTAGAATGAATGACTTAAACCCTCTAAAAGGCTCCTTTTGGCAAGGGACAAAGAGGAAAAGAACGACCCAAGTTGCGATGGACAGACGCAGTTGAGAAAGATTTTTGCTGTACTAAAGATTAACAATTGGATGACCATTGTCACCCAGATGATGCACGGGAATCCCTTCAAAGGAAAGCCTTGACCCACTCTGTGCTGTCGTGCTATTGATGATGATGATAGAAAGAAATTTAATGTAGATACAGTGAATGAAAATTGAATCCAGATTTTAAATTTCAACAGAATAACAATACCTTAATTCTGTGATGCGTTTCAATAAACTAATGTATGAATAAAAGGCCAAAATATTTTTACTTGAATAAATATTTAATATAAAATGTATAATTAAGTAATAAATTTTAAGTACTTATAATGGCTTTTCAACTTTTAAAAAATGGATAAAAAATACTTTATTATTGAACTAATATCGGTTTAATTGCACCACTCTAATTTTTGTATGAATTAACTAAATTCATTTTAAAGTGATGTTTTAAACATATCGTTCTTTTTTGTTTTTTGTGTGTGTGTTTAAAAATTTTTTTTTTCTTTTTGTCTCCTTGAAACTTATCATCCTTTTTTGTACATAGGATGAATAATAAATTCCTACAAACTTCAAAAGTTCATTATAGAAATAGTGCTCGAAAAAATTTCGATTTGAGCAAAATCAGATGGACGACGCATTTTTTTCTACGCATAAAAAAAATGATTCCAAAAGTAACCGAAAAATGAGGCTCATACGCCATATTGAGACGTTTTATGCAAATCAGGTAAACACAGACAGACAAATGAAAAACATTACAATAACATGACACTATGTTTTAGTTTTAAACTAAAAGATGTTCAACATGACAAGCCTAACCCCACAGCGTATTAAGCAAATGAGACACGTTACTATGCTTATTATAGATGAGTGTAGTATGATGGCATCGATGCCATCGACGATCTGTCAAATGGTAGTTTTCAGTTCCACCATAGTAGCTATGGTGCCCTGATACACAAGAGATTTTAAGTATTTCCTATATCCAAAAGTCTAGCGGTGTTAAGCCTGGTAATCGTGAAGGCCATCAAAACTTTTTAACTCCGACTTATCATTTTGTCTTCAGTGAAAATCCAGAGCCGAACAGAAATAGGAAACAACAAAAGGAATGTCTTGATTTCACATGCAAAGTGGGGTGAGGAAACATTCTGCATGAAGGTGACGACAAGTTATTCTTAAGACATCAAACTTCGTATTTTACAAGTAATTTTCTTGTAATACAGCACAACGTGGCCATGCAATGAAGAATAAATGAATCCATTTCCAGCCAGGTGTTTTATTGCTGGCCTGATCTGCATGTAGCCTCCTCAGTATTATGTGTGAGCGCCCTCTTTCGGTCAATTTTGAAATCATTTGTTTTTATATACATGAAAATATAATCCAATGTCCCTTTGATCATATTCGCTTAAATCGTAATGATTTTCGAGCATTACTTCTTTTATTACAAATTTTTAAAGTTCGCACTAATTTATGACTCACCCTGCATATAAGTATGATTTGTTAAAAATGTGAAGACTAAATTATTTAAATTAAGAAATAAAAAAAATAAAAATCATTTTTAGATATGCATCTTGACATATTTAATAAATCTAATCTGTTTAGATAAGAAAACAGAAATTTATTGAAGAGTTATATATTTAAAATATAAATAAAAAATTATTCCTTTTAAAAGTATATTGAAGAAGTCTATCTTCATAGTTTTAAAATTGTATTTCTTGTAACATAATAATATTCTATATAAAATGTTTCTCCTTACAAATAATACATTACATAATTCTCCACAGTTACATAGCTACCAATAACATAAGATAATGCATACATAGACGGTGAAAAAAAAAAAGCGATAGTTTTATATAAGAAAATAAGCTAAAGATTAAGTATAGTAATTTTGGCTAGACTAAACTAGATAACCTCCGGGGCATTTTGCAGTTCCAGTTCCAAGATTAAAGTTTTTCTTAGAAAGTAAAGGGGAAACTTTAACGTTAAGAGATAACGTTAACGAGAGAGGAGTTCATTTAGATGAATCATTACGGTCTTAGAAAGAAATAAATATCTCCTAAAGTTGTAATGACTTTGTTTTCTAAAGGTAGAAAAGTTTTCAGAGAAGGAAAAATTGAATAATAATAATAATAATAAATAAATAAATAAATAAGAAGACAGACGAAATAATGTAGAAAACTTTTATTATGAATTCAAAATTTTAAACATTAGACTATGCTTTATTTAATGTCTTCGTGATATAAATTGTATAAATTTATCTTTTTCACTGTCAAACAAAAGTTTAAGTCTCAAAAATTATTTCTTTTTTTCCAAGTTTTCAAATTAACTAAATGATCAGTTTGTGTACATTTTAGTTTTTACTTTATTTAGAAAAAAAAAAAAATTAAGTTATTTTTCTATAAACATAAATTCATTCTTTCATATTTCTAAAGTGTTGTTCAAATGCATCTGGCAATACAGAGACAGTTAATTTTATGCCATAAGCAAGGGCTGTATAGCTGTTACTCTTTTAGTATTACCCAGGGGAACACGTGTAGCTTGAAAATATGCTACGGGCGCGAGTAACATTATCTCCACAATGCTCTACGATCATGTTAGACTGGGACCTAAGGTTTAAAGCGGTTTCAGAACCACTACAAACATCCATGGCACCACCGAGCCGAGACTCGAACCCGAAACCTGTGGTACCGAGTGCCACACACTCGACTATCAGGCCCCTTCTTTCTAAAATGCGATATTTTTATTAATTTAGGTAAACATGGAAATAAACCAAAATACAAGATTTTTTTTTTTTTTTTTTTTTTTTTTTTTTTTTTTGTTCCTTATGAAACGATTGCTGAAATTTAAGTCTTATTGGAATTGGATTAAATATTATATCTAAAAAAACTGAAAAGTAATACATACATAATATCTTTCATGTTTTCAATATTAGATTGATAAACAATGTTCAATTGCGAATGTATTAAGTTACGTATTAAGGTACGTCCGTTCTGAGAATTTTTCTTTAAATTCTTAAAAGAAAATAACATAAATTGTTCTTTGTTGTTTCATTTAGAATAGAGATAAATTTTTATTTCTGAAAACTTCCCATTCCTTAATCTGCAGTTGAAATCTTCCAATGAATGCCTTTTTTCTTCCCGCGTTTTCGTGATTGGAAGATCAAAAGTTATAAGCCCAACGGATATATTGTTTCATATTATTTCTTTTTATTTCTGCTTATCCTTCTAAACTATTTTATTATTTGAACTGTACTTTAGATCACGCAGTTAGTTTGTAGTTTTTTCAAGTTATAGATATTTTTTTATGCTGTAGTCCCTATTTTTTTTTTTTAATTATATGATCGAAACAAATTGCTTTCTGATAAATTTTTTTTCCCTGAATCAAAAGTAGTATATACAAAATATCTATCTATCTTACCCAACACGTATATGTTATTCAAATATTTGAACAATTAAAATTCAAATATTTGAAAAACCGGGGCCTGAAGGCCAGTGGCTTAGCACTCGGTACCTCAGGTTTCGGGTTCGAGTCGCCGGCAGTGCCATGAATGTTTGTAGTGATTCGAAATCCACTTTAAACTGTAGGTCCCTATCTAATAGGAACATAGAGCGTTGTGAGGTTGTGTTACTTGTGTCCGTAGCACATCTTCAAGCTTCACATAACCCCGAATATTGCTAAATGTGTAACAGCGGTGAAGTTCTTGCTTATGGCATAAAGAATAACTGTCCCTGTATTGCCAGCTGCATTAGAACCACAACATATTTGAAGAATTTCTATTTCATAAAATTTACTAATTCCAATGGCAGGAAATAATACAATAAAAGTTTCAACAAGTTTCGAAGCAACTTGCAATTAAAAGCGTAATTTTCGAGATTTTAATAGCAAATGTTATACGCAAAACACATAAAATGTTTCATATTTTTCTTTTTTATATCTCCTTATCCTTCTAAATATTTTAATATTTGAACTATAATTTGATCATACAGTTTTTAATTTTTCAAGTTATAGATATTTTTTTATTTCTAATCCCTATCTTAAAAAAATCGACTTTTTATTTCTTATTATATGATCGAAACATATTACTCTCTGATGATTGTTAATTATTCTGAAATGTGTAAGACATTTATAATTTATATTTTTACATACTAGGTTGATTTTGAATAAAAAAAAAAACGTAGTATATATAAAATGTATAAAATTTTACCGAAGTCTTACCGAAACTTACCGAACTGTATATTTTATTCAAATATTTGAAAAACTTCTATTTCACAAAATATATTGCTTCCAATGACAAGAAACTATTCAATAAAATAAATTTCGAAACAACTTTCAAAGAAAGCAAGTGATTTTTGTGATTGAATAGAGACAAAGTTATAATCCAAAAAGATATATTGTTTCATATTTTTTTTTTTCTTATTTCTGCTTATCCTTCTAACTTTTTATTATTTCAATTGTAATTTAGATCATACAATTAGTTTTTAATTTTCAAGTTACATATATTTTTTATGCTCTAGTCACTATCTTAAAAAAAAAAGGATTTTTTTATATAAACGAAACAAATTGATTTTGAGAAAAATTTTTTACACCAACGTAGTATAAAAAAATTTTAAAAATCTGTCTTACCAATTCGTATATTTTATTCAAATATTTGAAAAATTTCGATTCCCAAAATTTGATTCCAATGACAGGAAACTAAAAACAAGTTCAATTCAAAACAAAGAAAAACATTCGAGAAAGTTTCACGTAACTATGCTACCGAAGATGTCCTTTAAGTCAAAAAACTTTTCGACTTTCTCGTGATTGTAAAGCAAAAATTATAAAAAAAACAACTATATTGCTTCATATGGTTCCTATTTTTCTTTCTTATTTCTGCTTTTTATTATTTTATATATTTTTTACAGATTTCTTAAATTTAGTTACAGATATATTTTATGGTGGATATCTTTTAAGTTTACCATTAAAATTCCTACCATTGAGTTGGAAGTTATGAAATAAGAGGTTATGCCATCTAAGGTTTCATAACCTCTGAACCCAGGAGCGTTTATTACAAATTATGGTAGTGTACATTGATTAGATTGCCAGAGTCTTCCAGAAGCACCTTGGGTAATGCTGGGTCTGTTAATATTTACAAAGACATATCTTGGACTTCTCGTTATATCATTACATATCTTACTACTAGGATGTAAAGACATTCTAGTAGAAGAAGTCCTAACACCTATTATTTGAAAACCTCTATCTGCGAAACAAAAATACAATCTTATTATACGAAATTGTATATAACTTAGTTAAACATTCTTACAATATCAAGGCAATTCTTTTAATTGCTGCAATGTTTTACCAGGCGATGAATTGGTACTCATTTTTGCTATATTTTATCAGGCAAGGAGATTTAATGTGACGACAGAATGAATGTAGAGTAAAATTGAATGTCCCTATCTCACTGATCCCCCATAGCTATAATCAAGCTATCTAAAAGTTATTTATTGTGGAAGGTGGTAATATTAGTTGGAAGGCTAGCCAGTTTTTCTAGAAGAAAGACCCTTATTAACTATACAGTGCTAATATTTCAAATTAGCCGATTTTGAAAATTTTTTTTCTTATAGATTTTTTTTTTATTTCCTCTTTTCAGATTAGTTGATATTGAAAAGAATGATTCAAACAAAAATTTTTTGTTTGCAGTCAAGAAAAATTGATCTTGACTTTGCATACGTATTAATTACATTTTTAAACATACACTCATAAAAATAATATTTTGACGTTAATTTTGGTAGAATTCACTAAGAAACAAGTAATATAAAAAAATTAATGTCAATTCCTAATTTTTTTCACTATATTACAAAAGTACTTTAGAAATAATTTTCATTCATTTTTTAAACTTTATCTGGCAGCAACTATTAGTAGATATATGCAACTTAAATCTAAAAAAAAAAAACTAAAATCAATTCATTAAATTTAATTATTGAATTAATATTCGAAAAAAACTGTATTAACATCCAG
>BPLR01000819.1:0-30831 GCA_021605095.1 Caerostris extrusa | reverse complement strand
GAACAGAACTATCATGGACGATTAATCATTTATTTGGTTTGGGTAAAAAAGACTTTTTAGATGAAAGAATTGCCTTTAGCCCAAGCAGGAATTTCAGTGAAATAAGCTAAAATGTTTGACTGTTTGAAATTAAAAGGAACAAAATTCTAAAACAGAATAGAAAAAACTTTAAATTAAAAGATCTTGATGCTTATTCACATATTATAATAAGTTAAATTTGGTATACCGTGATAATAGTACCTTAAAAGATTGAATATTTATTTGTGTTTGGATGCTTGAATTGTACAAACGTGAGCTACAAATGAAAAGTCAAAAAAGATCTGTGGACACCAAACATAGAAATTGAAACAGTGCTTGGGTCAAGCAAGTGGAAGATGTCATAACAGCTGCTGAAGAATGATAAATATTTCAAATCTACTTGTCTCTGAAAATTAATCATTGAATAGTAAACAACATTTTGTTTTCTTATTTGTTAAAAAGAGGACTCCAAGAAGTAAGACATGTAGAGTCCACACTTTGGAATCAAAATCGGAAATCCAGAGTCATTTTATCAATTTATGATATATGCAATCGTTATGCTGTAGTGAGACATATCAGAAAATAAGTAGATGCTTCAAAACTCAATATAAGCGCGACGATTAAGTAAACCTCAAACTTTTATCGGCTAAAATAAATAAATCGTTCAACACAATTAAAATTTTATTTTACAAATATAGATTTTTTAGATAAAAATATAAATAATCTATATAATACATAATCACTAAGCTTCATTTACTGAGCAAGCCATTTCTCTTATCCTTTACCTCAAAGGAACCGTCAAGATAGAGGTATATGGAGGCTAACGCTGCCAAAATGCTCCTCAATAATGTCAAACTGGCTAATTACTAAATAGATTACTAAAAATAACAGTTCAAAATTCAACTTTTTTCGGATAAATAAATAAATCGTTAAACAAAATTCAGATTTTAATTTACAAATGTATATTTTAAATAAACATATAAGTATTTTATGTAATACATAAACTACTAAATAATAATTCACTCTGGAACAAAAAACTTTTATTCTTTATTAAACCAAATTTTATAGAATATGAGAATGTACTATTTTAGTAAACGACTTAATTATTATCAAAAGTAAAAAGTTATCATAATTTTTTAAATCTCTAGTAAGATTAGTTTAGCTTATTTTAATTAATCAAAAATTAGACGCAATATATTAAATTCCTAAGTAAGTTTAAACTACCACTTTAAAAATATATTAATTCTCTATATTTTTACAGTCTCATTTCTTTGTATTCGTTTAAAGCCATCTGTAGAATATTTTCAGTAATTCCCAGGAGTTCTGGGATAGTAATAGAAATTTTTTAGAAGAAACAAGTAATGCATTATAAATTCAAATTGAAAAAGAGCAAATTATGTTTTACAGTGTGTCGTTTTGGCAGTTAATTTTACAATGTACCTGAATGTGCTGTTCAACGCATCGCGTTAATCCAAATTACATCATAGCATATGCTAATCAGAAAAATACTAATAGCACTTGAAATTTCGGAGAGATTTAGTTTTATGAGGTTTTGATTTTGAAGATGCGCGGACCTTTTCTAGAAGTGCTTTCGGGAAGGTTTTACTTCCTCTCTCCCAGAAGTCAATAATTCCATTTTACGTTGATTAATTTATATTTAAAATGACATTTATCGCTAATTAATCGCTATCTTCATTTAAGGCATCAATTTCGTCTTTGATCTTGACGTAGTACATCAGCGCTTTATTTGAAGATTAAGAATATAAATATGGAGTTTTTGCAGAGCCAGATTATAATTGCCACTCAAAGATAGAACGATGGATATTGATTGTAAGAAATCTTAGATAATTAATGTTCTTATTTTTTATGTCCATCATTTGGCTGCTACTGGTTTATTTTTCGCCGGTTTGTCAAGAAGATCTGTTTGACTTTTAGACTGACAAATTCAAGAGGTCTTTATTGTACCGTTATTTATTTTTTGGACACACTATTTGGAATTTCCTGGACCATAACCCCACAGTGAAATGCGGAACGAAAATCCCTATTCTGAAAAGAATCAGAAACCCATTTCTGCTCATCATTGAATTTAAATGGCGTCTCACTAAGCCAATACCTAGGACGATTTGCAGATTCAAGCTCAGTTATCGTTGTTCTTGTTATAATGTACGTACTTAAAAAAACTGTCAGTATATTTAATATGACCGTCGTTAGAAAAAATTAAATTAGTTTTTCGAAATTATGAAACAAAAAAGAAACTAAATTAAAAGCCTATAACTCATTGATATATTATAGACATTTGTTTTGATGTTTTTGAATTACATTATGAGCAGATATATGAAAAGTCTAAGAAGATAAAGATTAAATCAAAGAAATGGAAACAAGGCTTTTATTAGGTCAGGTAGAAGATGAGATAATAACCGCTGAATATAATGATAAAAATATTACTGCCAATTCCATTTGTCTATGAAAATTAATCAACTGAGTGTTAAACAATCTTTGTTTTCACAGACTTCTCTCCAATGTCGACGTAATCTCCACTCGTTTTGGAATTCAAATGAAAATCAAGAATCATTTTTATAGTGTCAATTTATGATATTATTAAAACAGTAAAATAATCTCTGAAATCACTTGTCTAAATTTATTATAAGTGCAACGATGATAAAGACCAAATTTCTTCGGCCAATTTAAATGCATACAAAAACAAAACTAAAATTATATTTTCAAATATAGATGATATAGAAAATGTTTTAAAAAAATTGCTGAAAATCCTGCATTTCGTATTGATATTTTTTGACATGCTACACTCAGTAGAACTCTTTTTAAGAGTGAACATAACATAAAAGTTTGTATACATTCTGTGTGATAGCAAAAATTTATATATTTTCTAGAAATTGTTGTAAAAACTTTAAAAAAAAAAAAAAAAAAAAATTATGCGGTAAAACCATTCAAAATTGAAAGAATGGGCTATTGACAAGAGTATATTTAAGCTTGAATATATTTAACAAGGCTAAGTTTTAACATTAAAATATTTAATTTTACTATGTATCAGAGTTTACAATTAAACACACGACGTTAATTTAAATTCAAATGTAGAATATGCTACTTAGGAAACCTACTACTAATATTATTTCAATATTTCGGTGACAATGGTTTTGATGAGTTTTTTTTTTCATGTAGAAATTGCTGAGAGGGTAGGCATGGCGTAAGCGTGTCCCTTTTTCGGGAAGCCTTTTACATTCTCTGTAAGAGAGCATAGATGGCCACAATTAATGGATTTGGAATTGGTTCATTTGTCTTTAATGTGACAATCAGCGGTAATATAGTTTTCTCCAGATATAAGGCATCTGGTCTGTCTGGGATCTTCACGTAGTCCCTAGCTTGTTTATTTCAGAATAGAAATTATGGAGTTTTTTGTAGAGGCAATTTATAGTTGCTAGTAAAAGATAACTTGATGGATAATGAATTTTAGAAAGGGATTTTTCTTGAATCTTGGATAATTTTTTTTTCTGTTTTTATGTCCATCATCTGGAATATCTGGTTTAATTTTATCGGTTTGTCAGATAGATCTGTTTGTCTTTTGCCCCATGCCTATAATAAAGTCAAGGAACAGCGAGAACAGGTTGCAGTATTAGACTCGATTGTAGTTGTTCTGGTTAGATTAGCAGCAATACAAAGTTTAAGAAAGCTTTAAGTTTATAACATCAGATTGTTATGACGTCACGATTGTTGTGGCGCTCTAAGCGTCGCTAAGGTCATTTGCTTTCTGACATAAGCATGGGCCCTTATCAAGCAGCACTAAAAGGGGAGATTTTTCAATATAATTTTGATAGCTGCAATAAGGGAATAGTATTTGATTGTAGTTTTGTAAATTGTACAGATGATTAACAACTTTAAAGCATTGCTCACAGTTACGGTTTTATTCTCTTTCCCATTCTTCGCTAAATGTAGGGGCCAGAATGGTCGAGCGGCTAGCGCTCTGGCGCTCGGCATCACAGGTTTCAGGCTCGAGTCCCGGCGGTGCCATGGAAGTTTGTAATGGTTCGAATCCACTTTAAACTGTAGGTCCCGGTCTGTTGCCGTGTGCAGAAGATGACTGTAGAGCGACAAACCAAACCAACTAAATGTGGGGGTGTCTCGCACTAGTCACTTCAGGATATTTGAAGATTGTACATATATTTCATTGTAGATAATTAAATTATAAAAAAGACGATATGAACTTCATTTATTAATAAACTCTCAAAATATTGAACTGTCATGGACGATTAATCATTTGTTTTCTGTGAGAAAGAAAAAAACTAGATAAAAAATTACCTAAAAACCATTTTTCAGAATATCACAGACATTTTTGGCTGTTTCAAATTAAAAGGAAGTGTTCAGAAATTTTAGAACAACTTAATCATTCATGTATTTTTATGAATTAGCCAATCAGTTTACAAGACTGTTGTTAAAAATTTTTATTAGATGGAAATTCATCGAAAACCTTTATTAAAGTCAGAAATGTAGAAAATTCAAATGATTTAAAGAACAGCAAAATATTTCACATCAGACTGAGTGATAAAGGTACACTACAGTCAATAGCATACATTTAAAAACTAACATAACATAAAAATTGTATACAAATTCTGTGTGATAATACAAATTTATATTTCTTTTCTAAAAAAATGTTTATTGAATAAATAATTTAAGACATTTTAGCTGCTTCAAACAGAGCAGTTTATTTTGATGATGAAAGAAGAAAACCAGAAATTACTGATAAAAAGAAAAAAAACGTAATAAACAATATATATTACATTTTTTAAAAGTAAATCCAATATAAACAAATAAGCATAGAAAAATTTCCAAAAATTTTTTGTTTTTTCAACTAAGTGCTTTTAAATATTTAGTGTGTCAATTTAGTCTTTGAACACTGAAATTTAAAAAAGAGATTAACTGTATTGAAGGTGTGCAATATATTATAAAACTATTTATTATCAGCTAAAATAAAAGTTGAAAAATAAATGTATGGTAACAAATTGGTAAAAAGCTGATGCAATAATTTACATATCATTTTTTATAAAATATAATTGATTTTTTTGTATCAAACAAAAATCAATACCAGCGAGTTCCAGATGCATTAAAGAGAGTTTTGAAAAATACAAATTCACCTTCAATTAAGAGTTAACTGCAATTAAATTTTAGATTATTAAAAATATACTGAAATAATCAATGGTATTGAGGAATATTATTTATATATATATTTAAAAAATGTGATTTTGTAAAATGTGTACAAGAACCTATAGAAATAATAGATTTTATAATATATATATAATGATTCACACGTATCTAGTGAGTTTATAATAAATTGTTTCATTTTCTGCAATTGTAAATGCTTACTAAGTCAAATTTATACTACTAAGATTGTAAAACAGATATTTTTAGAACAATAATCAAAATTGTTTTCTAATTTTTTATTACTATAATGTATATGATAAAGTAATAAATTTCTATTTCATTATTCATTCTTTACAAGTAAAGCAGCCTTTATTAAACATATTTGATGCTATCTGAAAAATAAATTTATTAAAACAAAAGTTTTTAAAATGACTACATTTAATACATTTTAAAGATGCATATGCATTGTTTTCATTGATGTAACTTCACAGAATACAACAAGGCTTTGTAATATTTCCCAGTATATATGGTTACCAAATTATATATATCTCTTATCATTTCATTAAAAATAAAGGTAAATTTTTATATATGCCTACTTCAGGAAAAATTATGAACCAATGTGTTTTGGTATACTTACATCCAGAAATGATATTAATAAAAGTCTAGAATATTAAGAATTTTTAAAAAATAAGAAATAAAATTATATAGTTTATGGCTTATAAAAGATGGAGCAATATGTCTAAATAAAAAGAAAGGTCTTAATAAACTGTTGATTTTTCTATAATTTAAATTTATTCTATAAATTCATTATCAATGTTACACAGAGATTTTGTGTACAATAATGTGAAATTTTTCTTTCAAACTTTTTTTAATATAATCATGTTCATTTAATGATTATTCATTTCTAGACCATTATTAATTCATAGAATAATAATCCATATCTATGCTGCAGCAATTTTAAAGAAAATATTGTTTCCCTGAAAGGCTACTTTATTTTTTTGTATACAAAATGAATTAATTCAAAAATTGGTTTTCAATCTGTCACATATAAATATCTTTGTAATATTCACTAGATGCAAGTATGCAAAGATTTGTAATATTTACTAGTATATATGGTTACCAAATTATATATAAGTTTATTATCATTTCATTAAAAAATAAATGTAAATTTTTATAAATGCCTAATTCAGGAAAAACTATGAACCAATAATGTTCTGGTATACTTACATGAATAAATGATATTAATAAAAAATATTGATTATTTTGGTTAAAATAACAAAAATCACATAAAAAACTCTTGGTGAATTTAAAATTTTAGAAAATAGGAAAAAGTATGAAATATTTTTTAAAGCTTTTCTTAAAAAATAAATAATTATTAAATTTTAATTCACTCAGATATCTGGAAATTCTACTTGTGTTTTTCAATTGAAAAGTTGGAAAAATCCAGCTTTGATTTTCAAGTTTCTAGGTTTTTGGTTAATATATCAATTTCATATATTTTCCTTCACTGCTATGATTTATAAAAATGTTATGTGAGTAGTAATTTTTTTTTTTGATATTCTAACCAATCAATTAATTTATAACCTGAGGAAAAACTAATAATGTAATATTTTCTTCAATTAAATACAAAATCTTCAAAAAGTTTTTAAAAAAAAAAAAAAGAATAGGTTGATATTTATGGAAAAAACTAATAAAAAGAGATGAAATTGCACTGTTTTTTTATTAGAATTTATACAGCAATTCTAGATACATTTTAGTTTAGTTGAATGCCTGATAAATAAACAGAGAAATTTAATATTATTTTATTAAATTTCTTTGTTGTTTATTTATCAGGCAGAAAATCAATCAGACAGAAAATCTAATTTAATTATCAGGCACAAAATCTAAAAACTACATAGACAGAAACAGCCCTTTTTATAACTTATATAACTTCCTGAAAGATTATATTTATGAAATGCAAAATAAATAAGAAAATCTCATGTAATTGATTTGTAAACTTTTTAAAATTTTTTTTATTTTAATTTATTGGATTTATTTAAAACATCTTGAGTTAAATTACTAAAACAAAATTCAATGCATTGTTCTTGAAGAACATTATGATATTGCTCCATCTGTTGCCAACTGGACAGAAAAGTTCTTTTAAAAAAAATAAATTACTTGTAAAAAATGTTAGGAAAACTAAAATTTATTAATTTTTTATATTTATTTTGTAATAGTTATTAACCAGTAGCTGAGCATTGTAGATGTGTAACATGATAATTCTAAACCACTTTATTTTCTCCTATTTTAAGGCAAGTTAATCTTACTTCTGTTTGAGATTCTTAACCAAAATTTATGTTGAAGAAGTCTGGAACATTGGAATTTTTTTTTTTTTTTAATTATTTCAAAAGTAAGGTATAAAATAATATAATTTATGACTTGTAAAAGATATAATAATATGTCTAAATAAAAAAGTAATGCTCTAATAAACTATTGATTTTACTGTAATTTAAATTTATTCTGTAAATATAGTATAAATATTACACAATTTTGAGTATAATAATAAGTAATTTTTCCTTTAAACAGTTTTGATTATAATTATGTTCAATTAATGATTATTCATTTCTTTATTTCTAGAGCATTATACATTCCTAGAATAGTAATCAATAACTATGCAGCAGCATTTTTTTTAAAATTGTTTCCCTGAAAGATTACTTTATTTTTTTATACAATTTTTATTTTTCATACAAAATGAATTAATTCCAAAATTAGTTTTCAAATTTGTCACATACAAATATCTCGCAAACATTGTTTTCATTGAAGCAATTTGATACATTTCTGTTTACAAAAATAGCACATTCAGTTCATATATATAAAAAAAAAAAACATTTTTTTAACTATTGTCATAAGTTTAAAGGTATAAGCTGTACTTCTTATATCTCTTTTCTTTTGATCTATAAATATTGTCTTTGGAAAAATTATATTCTTTTTTTTTTTTATCAATTAAATTAATTTTTTATTAACATAAATGTGAAAAAAAATACACAGAAACAGCTTTTTGCTACTAGAACTTTATACGAACTACTAATGCTTTATACGAAGTTTTAACCTATACATATCTCTAGAAACTGTATTTAATTTTAATTCCAAATGTGGATTATTTTATGTAAAAGGGAAGATAATAATGTAAAAAATTGTGTTAAATACTTCATTTTTGAAGAAAAATGAAAATACAATTAAAATAATTTTAAATCATTTCTTAAAAATTAAAAACTAGATTATAAACTTAGAACTTTGATAATAATACATTCATTTCTTAAAAGAAAAGATGAGAAATCCATCTCTTACCTCCATCCTTTTTTCTATTTACAATTTATTATTTAATTTTTATAAATACTGTATATCACATATTACATGTGGTATGTAATATTTTGTTCATTCAAAACTCATAAATCAAAAGATAGGAGAAAATATTAACAAAAGAAAAATACGATATTCATAGAAAAAATTAAAAAGAAATTATTTAAAATTTAGTAATTTCTTTTTCAAATTTGTAGAAATATTCTTTTTAACTTTTGAGTTAATTGGATGCACGATACATAAATAATAAAGAAAATTTTTATTATAGACAAAAACACATATCTTGCAATACACATAAATCCCAAAAAGAATAAGTTTTTTAATTCTTTATAAATGCTGAAAAAAACCATAAAACTTTACTTAAATCATCTATATACCTAAAATTTATTTTTTGTCTAACATTACTACACATCGTGAATATATTCTTAATGTTCCAATATATATGTGCATACTAATTTTCATGGATATCGTTTGAAAAGTATATGAGATAAAATGTAGTAGTAGCAAGGAACATTAAAGCGTACAGCACGAACATATTTTCCATACCTGAATACATATTATTACCAATTTTCATAGTGATTGATGGAACGGTATTGAAGTTGATGTACGACAGAGCCATCTGGTGGCGAATTGCAACAAAGTAGATGGCATAAAAACGTTCACAATGTTTTGTCAAACATCAAAACAATTTTGTTATAAATTTTGTTTTAAAAATATGGTTTTCATATATATATATATATATATAAATATATATATATATATAAAAAGATGTTTTTAATCAATACTGCATTGTTTTGCAAAACAAATGCAGTATTGATTAAAAAATGCTTAATTAATAAAGAAATTCATCCCCAGTTAGATTAATTTTAGCTTATTTTAATTAATCAAAAGATAGATTAATATATTGAAATATAAAAAAAATTTAAATATGTGACAATTTTTAATATTTTTTTAAATTCCTCATACATTGACCTGAATCCTTCACAGCTGTTATTAATATGTACAACTAACCGCTAGAATAAAATCTAATTAATTTATTATTTATTTATTATTATTTTTTTTATTTAATTGTTCGTGCTGCGCGTCTTTGCAGAACAATTGCTGCAAATAGTTTAGGATTGTTTCCCATGCAAAGGTAATGATTTGCTCATAAACCATGTAAATCTAAAATTAATGTTTTAAATTGATACTGCAGTATTTTGTTAAAACTAATGTTTAATTGTTATAGCATTTTCAATAAGGATGAAGGAATATATGCCAATATCTGAAGAGATATGACGTATATATAAAATTTGTTTATACTTCCACTTTAAAAATGAATTAATTCTTTAGATATTTTACAGTCTGTTTTCATCGTATTAAACCAGATCACACACTTTTTTTAATAGCCTAGAAGAAGCTTTCTTCTGGAATGAGAATAGAATTTTTATAAACATAAATATTATTTATAATGCATAAACTACTAAATAGTATTTCACTCTCTTACAAAACTTTTATCTTTTATTAAACTAAATTTTCATTGAGTATGAAAATTTGCGATTTATATTAACGCTTTAATTATTATCAAAAGTAAAAAGGTATCATAATTTTTTATGTCCTTAGTTAGATTAATATTATCTTATTTTAATTATTCAAAAAGTTATACGCAATATATTGAAATATAAAAAATAAAAACATGTGAAAATATTAAATTTTTTTTAATTATTCCTGATGGATTGATTTGCTTCATTCACCACTAGTATGATTATATACAACAAACCGCTAGAAGGAATACACAGATTCAACTTTACACAGGATACCAAATAAAGCGGCCTGTGCCCCAAAATTGTTTAATTCCAAAATTGTATAACAGTGCTTAAATGGAGTAGATAAAAGATTAATTCCGTTAAACTTGTAACCTACTTCTCTATTCTAATCTTTCTAAAAATGCTCAATACTAGGATATTTTTGCCTTTGTAAAATTTAATTAAATTTTTATGTATTCATTTGAAAATTTAATTGTTCGTGCCAGACGACTTTTCAACACAATTGCTGCAAGGAGATTTGGGTTATTTTCTATGTTAAGTTAATGATATGCTCATAACCATGTAAATTTATAAAAAAAATTATTTAAATTAATGCTGCAGAATTTTCCTAAAACTAATGTTTAATTGTGAAAGTAATTTCATTAAGAATGAAAGAATATATCTCAAAAGTTACCACATATGTATAAAGTTTAATCTACCACTTTAAAAATATATTAATTTTTATATATTTTACAGTCTCATATCTCTTCTAAGATTCCCGAGGAAATGAGCTATTTGTATTAAAACCCAGAAGGATTCTTTTGGGATGGATTGAATGGGAGGCTTCTGGGGAGAGGAATTGTGCACCGTGAAACAACAATGGAACCACCAGGCGACGCTATCAGTTTTTAGGGAAAGGGAATTTTCCTTCAACTTGTAGGGAAGATTGTACACCGGATGCGTTTAATTACTGTAGCTGCTGTGTTTCGACATTTACTGTGAACCGTCATTGTGCTGCAGTTTTTAAATAATATCTGAATTGGTATTATTTATTTTATTTTACTTTATTTTATTATAATTTATTAGTTAATTAGCGTTTTAGGGAATAATTTTGTTTACATATTTAATTGCTGTATTCTTAATTGTTCTGCTTTGTGTCGCCATTTTCTCGATAGCTTTATTGTGCTGCGGTTTTTAAAATAATTTCTTAATTTATATTATTTATTCATGTAATTTACTTTATTTTATTATTTAATTAATTAGCATTTTAGTGATTTTTTTTTTTTTGTTTTACAGATTTAATTGCTGTTTATAATTGTTTTGAAGAAGGCTGATTCTAGACTATTTTTAAATATTTTGTTATTGTATTTCAATTGTTGTATACTTTTCAATATAATAATTAATCCCTTTTTAATTAACAGGCTTTGTTTCGATTGAAAAAAAAAAAAAAAAAAAAAAAAAAATCATAGCAGGAGCATAGCTGCTTAAGCCTAAAGTTCTTATTATAAAGGTAGAAAATTTCCTCAAATAATTGTATATTAATTTTTAAATTATTTAATAGTAATTGATAATGTATTTAGATGGTTCCTTATTCATGAGGAATTTGATTTCATAAACATTTAATTTATTAATCTGTTTGAAATCTAAATGGATTCATTGCCTATATATTATTACTAATTATTATAATTTTTTTTACTTATTTCATAGATTACTGTTGGAATAAGAAAATTTTCTAATTACTCTTTTATTAATTAGTTTTCTAATTAATAAAGCTGATTCTATACTATTTTTAAATATTTTATCTCAGTAGCTCAATTGCTTTATACTTTGCAATATAATAATTATTCCCTTTTTTTAATTAACAGGCTTTGTTTCGATTGAAAATAAAAGAAATGGATAATTCTTGCCAACCTATTTGCAGTGAGTGCAATATGAAGTTTGCACATAGTTACTGTTTACGAAGACATATGGAAACATTTTACGGTTTATCTAGTCCAAAATCTGCTAAATCATTGATGTGTCCAGAATGCAAGCAAGGGTTTGGTACACCGTTAACATTGGAGAAGCATCTACAAAGTATTCATAATGTACTTATAACATTATTAAGGAGACTTTTATCCTTTGATACAATGGAAGTAAAAGAGATAGAAATGGTATCAAAAGAACTTATTTCACATGTTAGCCCAAATACTCACATTGAGCAGCAAAAATTTTACTGCAAAAAAAAAAACCAGGAAAACCCACACAATCGTCTATTTTGAAAAAATCAACAGCAGAGGAAGTTCAACAAATATCTTCAGAAATAATTGTGTTTTCTAAACATAATTCTATTAAAGGTAAAAATTTAACTACATTGTTTTCATCCTTTTTACTAATATTAAACTTAGTTATTAAATTTATATTAAAATAATTTTAAAAATATAATTTATACATGTAAAGTGTTTTAGGTATTAAAAATATTTACATTACAATTAAAAACAGTAAATTAAAACTCCTACAGTAAAATAAAAAAAAAACTGTTACCTGTCTTCATATAGATCCCTCCTTTTAATGAATAAACAGGGTTTCCCTTAATAATCCATTTTCATAACCATAATCATTATTTTTAAAATTTCCATTTGTAAATAATGAAATTCAAAATACTATAGTTATAAAAACTTAGTGTTTACTAACACAGTTGTATGATATATGAAACTGTTGCCAATACAAGATTACAAATGATATCTTTTAAAAATTTATTTGTTGTATGCTTTATAAAAATCCAAATTTTTCATGTATTACAATTATTTCTTGATAGTAGTTTCCAGTCCTACTAGAACTTCATAATTTAATTTTTTTCGATTAAAAAATTTCTCTCGGTGTTATTTATTACTTTTAAACTTGCTACTGTAAAAGTAAAACATTATAGTACGAGAAAATTATTTTTGTTTATAACATATAATATCCTTTAAGTTTTCTAATTTGTAGTCTCAATTTTTCTGAATTACTCAATTTTTTATTTCAACATTATCTCACTTTCTAAATCAATTTAAATTTATGTATCCTTACCTAACAAAAATTTTATTTATTAGGTGAGAAAATTGCCACTCCCAGAGACACCTAAAATTATGCAAAGTGAATCACAAGTTGTGTCTTCGTATTTCAAAAGTGAGTATAAGTATTCAAAGCATGTGTTTATGACATAACATTAGTGAATATCCTTTAATTTTTATTATTTTGTTTCCTTACAGGCAAATCAAAGATATAGTTTATTGTATGCATATCTCACATCAATAATCCAGCTGCCTGTTAAAAGCTTTTCCAGCACAGTCATCTGAAGATGTCTATATTTGTAGTAATAGTTTTCAAGAAGAATTATGTATATTTATTGTTGTAAATAGCAATAATTTGCTATCATTACTCTGCTGTTAGTGATATTTTTAATAAAATTTTGGACTATATTTTGTTTTTACTTTTTGAAACGAAAACATTTAAAAAGCTATATGTTCATGACCTTGTCTTTTAAGAAATATAATTTTTCTGGAAATTTCTTCTGAAATTATCAAATTTGCAATAAAAAATCTAAACATGAATATCAATTTATGGCCAGTAAAGAAAATAAATCTTCATCAATTTTTCAAATAAGTGGAAAATAAATAAATTCTCTTGTTAATCTTCAATAGTATAAGAAATCTAAAATATTAAGTACACTTTTTATTATGCATGAACAGGGCTGGATTTAGATGAAAAGAGGTCCTTTCACCTCCCATTTTTAAGTTTGTAAATTACATAAGAGATATATATCACAGTAATGATGTATTTCATTACCATTACTGTGATATATAGCAATATGTTAAATGAAGCATGTTGTGATTGGTACTAATCTTTATAAAAAATGTGGCATGAATAATAAATAAAAAAAGTCGAGAACACTTATGGACATTTATTCTCAGCCCCATATATAGTACTTGTAACAATAACTAATCAAACATTACACACAACATTTACAAAGAAACAAAATTCAAATAATAAAATTCTTTGACTACGAAAATAAAATATGCAATAAAAATTATCATATTTTCTATCAAATTAAATTAAATATATTCAATACATTGAAGATTAAAGCAAATTCAATTCAGAGATAAATTTATTTCATAATATTTGAATTTAAAGTTTAAGTATGAATTTTAAGTTTTAAACTAAACCAAAAATGGAGCTTTATTCAAACAAAATCCAGATCACAAAAAAAAAAAATCATATTAAATTTTATGTTAATAGTTATTTTTATTTAATAATTGATTCGATCTAAATATACATTTAAAAAGAAATAGTAAATTAGAAGAATTTCTCCTTATTTTTGATTCAGTGTTTACTGTTTTTAGAATAGTGTAATTCTAATTTTGCAAACAATTTGAATGTAAGCACCTCTTGATCTTGAGGCCTAGTTAGCCTATAGGAAAATCTGGCCCTGTGCATGAAAGTTGTTCAACAGTAAATATTTCTTTTCATTTGACTCATTAACCAATATGTTTTTTTCTTCCTCGGCAATTTTTTAGTATTGAAAAATAAAAATTTTGACATGGAAATATATTCGTTATAATAACAAAATACAGTTCTCAGTATTTGTAAATATAATAAACAGTCATTGAAAAAAAATCACTGATATTTAAATTTTGTGTACTAGTATCTATTTCTGAATAAACTTTTAAATAAATTATATTTCATACATTTCTTTATAAAATTTCTTGAATATTGTTACATGACAATTTGTATAGAATATAAAATGAATGAGTACAAGAAATTGAATCCCAGTATAAAAATATGAAAATTTCAACAGCATGTGAGGTAATGCAATATTTTTTTAAATCATTACACATACAGTTAGTTATCAAGATAGTTAATAAATTCTCATACTCTATTAAAGATCATAATTTGATAATAATCATTTTAATATATATGAAGGAAATATAAATAAAAAATAGGATGAAAAAGTGTTATGATTTAAAAAAGATTGTAAATGATGTATAAATATATTGTTCTCTAAACTGCATCCCCATGTAAAAATATGGAATTTTAAAAGCTTGCAATTCTTTTTAAATATTAGCTATAAATACACAAAAATTATAATTAAAGTAAAAGAATCATAGATGTTACTTAGGAATTAATTTATAATTTTAAGCCAATGCATTTTAATTATCTTTTTTTTTTAACTCCAATATCTTGTATCATTCAACATATATAAATTCATTTTGGTGGCATAAATTTGGTAGGAATATAAAATTTCAATGTATTTATAACATAAAATCTGCCTTATTTTACTAACAGAAACTTTCTTTGAAATCTACATCTAAGATATTTCTGTGAGTATTCATCTTTTCGAGATATTTTCTCCTCAAAAACAGGGTAGCAGGAATAGTGTGCAGCGCGAGTTCCTCCTAAATCTTCACAGTAACCACTTCTTAGGAATGGGCTGGGAGGAATAGAGTGCGGCGAGTGCTTTCCCAAGGAGGAACGGTGCACACCATTCCTGCCTAAAAATTCAACACACCGAATTAATGTAAATTACATCATTTTTCCCTAGTATTATTTCAAGCGTAGGGTGCACAATTTGACCCCTCGTAATTTTGGTAGCTACAATAAATGGGAATAATATTAATTGACTCTTACCGTGCTCTATGCGACAGTAACAATTGTAGGTATGATTACCAGCTTTGAAAATTCTCATAAAAAATTTGTAATTTTGAGCTACAATAAGGGAATAATATTAATTGTGTTTATTTTGTAGGTATGATTACTTCCCCATTTTTCTTCCCATTCTCCCCCCTCCTGATTGCTAAGTGTGTAGATGACTCCTTACAGTCATCTGATTCCTATAGGGTGGATAATTCTAGATTGTTCATATACTTCATTGTACATAATAAAATTATTAGAAAAGAAGATCTTATCTTGAATTATTAATAAACCTTCCCAATATTTGAACTATCATGGACGATTAATCATTTATTTGGTTTGGGAAAAAAGACTTTTAGATGAAAGAATTGAATGTAGCCCAGTCAGGAATTTCATTGAAATAAGCTAAAATGTTTGACTGTTTGAAATTAAAAGGAACAGTTCAAAATTTTAAAACAGAATAGAAAAAAAAATTTAAATTAAAAGACTATTGCTTATTCACATATTATATTGCTAAATTGGTACACTATAGAATATAATTTAAAAGATGAAGACATTTGTGTTAACGTTTTTGAATTACACCATGAGCTACAAATGAAAAGTCAAAAAAGATAAAATAATTAAACAGAGAAATTGAAACTGTGCTTTAAGTAGGTCATATAGAAGATGTCATAATAGCTGCTGAAGAATATAATGATAAAATAAATATTTCAAATTCCATTTGTCTCTGAAAATTAATCTACTGAATAGTAAACAATATTTGTTTTTACATATAGAGTCCACTCTTTTTGGAAATCTCAAAATCCAGAGTCACTTTAATAGTGTCAATTTATGATATAATTAAAGCAGCAGTGACATATCTGAAATAAGATGTTTAAACTCAATATAAGTGCGACGATTATAAAACTCAACTTTTATCGGCTAAAATAAATAAATCGTTAAACACAATTAAAGTTTTATTTTACAAATATAGATTTTTTTAGATAAACTTATAAATAATCTATATAATACACAGACTACTGAGCAAGCCATTTCTCTTATCACTTTACGTCCAAAGGAACCATCAAGATAGAGTTATATGGTGGCTAACGCTGCCAAAATGCCTCAATAATGTCAAACTGCCTGTCTGTTAGACTACTAAATAACAGTTCAAATTTCAACTTTTCTCGGCTAAAATGAATAAATCTCTAATCACAAAATTCAGATATAATTTACAAATATAAATTTTTAAATAAACATACAAATATTTTATATAATACATAAACTACTAAATAATAGTTCACTCTGAAACAAAACTTTTATCCTTTATGAAACCAAATTTTATAGAATATGAGAATGTACGATTTTAGTAAATGACTTAATTATTATCAAAAGTAAAAGTTATCATAATTTTTTAAATCTCTATTAAAATTAGTTTTAGCTTATTTTAATTAATCAAAAATTAGACGCAATATATTAAATTCTAAGTAAGTTTAAACTACCACTTTAAAAATATATTAGGCCATCGCTATAATATTTTCATTAATTCCCAGGAGTTCTGGGATGGTAATAGAAATTTTAGAAGAAACAAGTAATGCATTATAAATTGAAAAAGAGCAAATTATGTTTTACAGTGTGTCGTTTTGGCAGTTAATTTTACAATGTACCTGAATGTGCTGTACAACGCATCGCGTTAATCCGAATTACATCATAGAATATGCTAATCAGAAAAAAAAATACTAATAGCACTTGAAATTTCGGAGAGATTTAGTTTTTATGAGGTTTTGATTTTGAAGATGCGCGGACCTTTTCTAGAAGTGCTCGGGAAGGTTTTACTTCCTCTCCCAGAAGTCAATAATTCCATTTTACGTTGATTAATTTATATTTAAAATGACATTTATCGCTAATTAATCGCTATCTTCATTTAAGGCATCAATTTCGTCTTTGATCTTGACGTAGTACATCAGCGCTTTTATTTGAAGATTAAGAATATAAATATGGAGTTTTTTACAGAGCCAGATTATAATTGCCACTCAAAGATAGAATGATGGATATTGATTGTAAGGAATCTTAGATAATTAATGTTCTTATTTTTTATGTCCATCATTTGCTGCTACTGGTTTATTTTCGCCGGTTTGTCAAGAAGATCTGTTTGACTTTAGACTGAAAAATTCAAGAGGTCTTTATTGTACCCGTTATTTATTTTTTTGGACTACACTATTTGGAATTTCCTGGACCATAACCGCTGTTAAACCCACAGTGAAATGCTTCTATTCTGAAAAGTATCAGAAACCATTATCTGCTCATCACTGAATTTAAATTGCGTCTCACTAAGCCAAAATCATCCATACACCCAAGAATCAGAAAGAACGATTTGCAGATTCGAGCTCAATTATCGTTTTTCTTGTTATAATATACGTACTTAAAACCCCTGTCAGTACATTTAATATGACCGTCGTTAGAAACAAAATTAAAATTAATTAATTTTTCTAAATTACGAAACAAAAAAAGAAAACCTTTAAATTAAAAGCCTATAATTCTTTTTGATATATTATACTGCAGTATATAATTTAAAAAAGGAAGACATTTGTTTTGATGTTTTTGAATTACGCCATGAGCAAATAAATGAAAAGTCTAAGAAGATAAAGATTAAATCAAAGAAATGGAAACAATGCTTTAATTAGGTCAGGTAGAAGATGAGATAATAACAGCTGAAGAATATAATAATAAAAATATTACTGCAAATTCCATTTGTCTATAAAAATTAATCATCTGAATATTAAACAATCTTTGTTTTCACAGACTTCTCTCAATGTCGACGTAATCTCCACTCTTTTGGAATTCAAATGAAAATCAAGAATCGTTTTTATAGTGTCAATTTATGATATTATTAAAACAGTAAAATAATCTCTGAAATCACTTGTCTAAATTTAATATAAGTGCAACGATGATAAAAGACCAAATTTCTTCGGCCAATTTAAATGCATACAAAAACAAAATTAAAATTATATTTTCAAATATAGATGATATAGAAAATGTTTTTAAAAAAATTGCTTAAAATCCTGCATTTCGTATGATTTGTATTGATATTTTTGGGACATGCTACAGTCAGTAGAACTCTTTTAAAAGTGAACATAATATAAAAGTTTGTATATATTCTGTGTGATAGCAGAAATTTATATTTTTCTGGAAATTGTGGAGAAACTTTAAAAACAACAAATTATGCAGTAAAAAACCATTCAAAATTGAAAGAGTGCTAGTTATATTTAATAAGGCTATGCTTTAACATTGAAATATTTAATTTTACTATGTACCTGAGTATACAATTAAACACACCACAATAATTTAAATTAAAATGTTGAATATGCTACTTAGGAAACCTACTACTAATATTTTTTTAATATTTCAGTGACAATGGTTTTTAGGAGGTTTTGTCATGTAGAAATTGCTGAGTGGGTAGGTATGGCGTAAGCGTGTCCCTTTTGGTATAAGTTTTCGGGAAGCCTTTACATTCTCTGTAAGAGAGCATAGATGGCCACAATTAAAGCATTTGGAATTGATTATTTTTTTCTTTAATGTGACAATATAGTTGCTAGTTGCTTTTAGTTGCTAGTAAAAGATAACTTGATGGATATTGAAACTAGATAAAAGAATTACTTGAAAACATTTAAGAATTTCATTATAGATATTTTTGGCTGTTTCAAATTAAAAGGAAGTGTTCAGAAATTTTAGAACAACTTAATCATTCGTGTATTTCTTATGAATTGGCCCCTCTGTTTACAAGAGTGTTGTGAAAAGTTTTTTATTAGAGGAGAATTCATCGAAAAAAATTTATTAAAGTAGGAAATGTAGAAAATTCAAACGATTTAAAGAACAGTAAAATATTTAACATCAGACTGAGTGATAAAGACATGCTAGAGTCAATAGCATTCCTTTAAGAATGAACATAACAAAAAATGTATACAAATGCTGTGTGATAACACAAATTTATATTTATTTTTGTAGAAAATGTGGTATTGAATAAATAGTTGCAGACATTTTAGCTGCTTCAAACTGAGCAGTCTATTTGACGATGAAAGAAGAAAAACAGAAAATTACTGATAAAGAAAAAAAAAAGTAATAAACAATAAATATTATATTTTTTTTACAGTAAATCCAATGTAAACAAATAAGCATAGAAAAATTTCCAAAATAAGTTTTTTTTTTTTTTTCAACTAAATGCTTTTAATTATTTGGTGTGTAAATTTAGTCTTCTAACACTGGAATTTAGGAAAAGAGATTAATGTTATTAAATGTGTGTAATAAATTATAAAACTGTTTATTATCAGCTTAAATAAAAGTTAAAAAATAAATGTATGGTAATAAATTGTTAAAAGGAAATGCAATAATTTACATATCATTTTCATAAAATATAATTGATTTTTTTGTATCAAATAAAAATGAACACTAGCGAGTTCCAGATGTATTGAAGAAAGTTTCGAAATAATACAAATTTACCTTCAATTAAGAGATAACTACAAATAAATTTTATATTTTTAAAAATATGCTGAAATAAGCAATAATATTGAGAATTATTTATATATATATATATATATATTTTAAATGTGGTATTGTAAAATGTGTACAAGAACCTATAGAAATAATATAAGTAATGATTAACACATATCTAGCGAGTTTGTAATAAATCATTTTCTACAATTGCAAATAAAACAAAAATCATGTAAAACTCTTGGTGAATTTAAAATTTTATAAAATAGCAAAAAAAATATCAAATATTTTGTAAAGCTTTTCTTAAAAAACGATTAACTAAATATTAATGAACTCAGATATCTGGAAATTCTACATGTATTTTACCAATTGATAAGGTGGAAAAATCAAGCATAATTTTCAAGTTTCAAGATTTTTTTGTTAATATATCAATTTCATATTTTTTTTTCCTTCACTGCTATGATTTATAAAAAATATAATGTAAATAGTAATTTTTTTAATATTCTAACCAAACAGTTAAATTATAACCTGAGTAAAATCAAATAAGATTGTAATATTTTCATTAATTAAATACAAAAATATTCAAAAGTAAAAAAAAAAAAAAAAAAAAAAAGAGAGAAGTAGGATAATTATGGAAAAGAAATAATAAAAAGCGATGAAATTGCACAGTTTTTTTTTTAATTGAATTTATGCAGTATTTCTTGAGACATTTTTAGTTTAGTTGAATGTCTGATAAATAAACAACATAGAAATTTAATAAAATAATAAGAGAAGCTAAAAACTACAAGTATAGACATTAACAGCAATTTTTATAACTTGTATTACTTCCTGAAAGATTTTGTTTATGAAATGTAAAATAAATAAGAAACACTCATGTAATTGATTTGTAAACTTTATAAAAACATATTTTTATTTTAATTTATTAGTTTTATTTAAAACAAATTATATTAAATTTTTAAAACAAAAAAACAGTGAATTGATCTTGAGAAAGACCATTTTGATATTGCTCCATCTGTGGCCAATTCATCAGAAAAGTTCTTTAAAAAGAATAGATGTCTTATAAAAATTGTTAGGGAAAAATTCAAATTTATTATTTTTTTTTTTTTTTTTATTTGTAATAGTTATTAACTAGTAGCAGAACATTGTAGATGTATAAAATGATAATTCTAAAACACTCCATTATCACCTATTTTGAGGCGGAGTTAACCTTACTTCTGTTTGAGATTTTAAACTAAAATTTATGTTGAAAAAGTCTAGAATATTGGAAATTTGTTAAAATTATTTCAAAAGTAAGGTATAAAATGATATAATTTATGGCTTGTAAAAGATATAGTAATATGTCTACATAAAGATGTAATGCTCTAATAAACTATTGATTTTACTATAATTTAAATTTATTCAATAAATACAATAAAAATGTTGCACAGACATTTTGAGTATAATAATATGGAATTTTCCTTTAAACACTTTTGAATATAATCATGTTCATTTAATGATTATTCATTTCTAGACCATTATTAATTCAAAGAATAGTAATCCATATCTATGTTGCAGCAATTTAAATATATATAGATATATTCTTTCCCTGAAAGGCTACTTTATTTTTTTATGCAAAATGAATTAATTCAGAAATTAGTTTTCAATTTGATACATTTTTTGTTTACATAAATAGCACATTCAGTTCATAATTAAAAAAAAAAAAGGAAACATTTTTTTAAATATTGTGGTAATTTAGATCTCTTTTCTTTTGATCAATAAATATTGTCTTTGAAAAAATTATATATATATTTTTTTTTATAAATTAAATTAATTTTCATTGAAACAAATGTGAAAAAGATACACAGAAACAGCATTTTTGCTTAAAGTGTTCACCTATACATACCTTTAGAAACTGTATTTAGTTTTATTTATAAATGTGGTTTATTTTGAATTAAAAGTGAAAAGAGAATAATGTAAAAAATTGTGTTAAATACTGCATTTTAGAAAAAAAATCAAATTCAATTTAAAATCTTTTTTAATCTTTTCTTAAAATTAAAAACTAGATGATAATAAACTTAGAACTTTTATAATAATACATTCATTTCTTAAATGAAAAGATGGTAAATCCATCCCTTACCTCAAATAAAAGGTTTTAGCATTTTTAGACCTTTTTTTTTTTTTTTTTTTTTCTTTACTAAAATAATTTACAGAAATTTCTTTTCTATCTACAATTTATTTTTTTATTTTTATATATACTTTTTATCACATATTAAATGCAGTATGCAGTTTTTTTTTAAAAACTCATAAATCAAAAAGATAGAAGAAAAAAATTATCAAAAGAAAAATACGATATTCATAGAAAAAAATTAATAAGAAATGATTTAAAATTTTTGTAATTTTTTTCAATTTGTAGAAATTTTCTTGGTACCTTTTGAGTTCAATGGATGCATACACATTTAATGTTGAATTCAATAAACAGATGATGAATGAAGTGGTATATGGGGATGTGAAGCAACAAGGACTATAATCCCCTAATCACTGCATATATGAACAGTTATTTTTTTCCTTTTTTTTATTATATGTCACTCTCCACGATCGTGTTAGACCGGGACCTACGGTTTAAAGTGGATTCGAACCACTGCAAACATCCATGGCACCGCCGGGACTCGAACCCGAAACCTGTGGTACCGAGCGCCAGAGCGCCACTCGGCCATTCAGGCCCTCAATAAACAGAGAATGATTTTTTTAATATACAGTTATTTGAAATTCAATTCAATTCAATTCTTCTAATTTTAATTGAGTTAATTTTTTTTTAAATCTCGTTTTTATAAAGTGCAGCAACACCATCTGGTGGCAAGGAACAATAAAGCGGACAGCACGAACCTATTTTCCATACTCTAATACATATTATTACAAATTTTCAGTGGTTGATTGAACGGTATAGAAGTTGATATATGGCAGATCTATCTGGTGGTGAATTACAACAAAGGAGATGGCATAAAAACATTCACAATGTTTTTGTCAAACACACACACAAAATTCCATTAAAATTGGTATTCCCTTAAAAACATACATACCAGAAAAACCCAATTGAAGCGCCACCTACAACAATCTAATGATCAACAGAAATATACAGAAAAATTTCATCATAATCAGAATATCTATTAGCAGCATGTTAGTGAAAACCACACTTTTACAGAAGAATCAGATTACAGTGCCACCTGCCGGACCATATGTGAAACTAAACCATTCAGGGACACTCAAACATCCAAAATTTCATCAATATTGGCACAACCGCATGCAGAATAATATCGATTATAACGCCACTAACAGGGTCCAATTGTGAATCTAAACCATCTTATGATCCATTGAAAAACATACACAAAAAAATTTCATCAAATCGGTCTGCCGTTTAAGAGAAGTTCAATGACAAACTTAGGTACGGCGAGAATTATGTATATATAAAGATGTGTTTAGTAAATACTGCATTGTTTTCGTAAAACCAATGCTTAATTAATAAAGAAATTTCAATAAGGATGGAGGAATATTCGCTAATGCATCAAAAGTTATGACAAAAGCATGAATACAATAAGTTTTAGAATTACTATCTTGAAAAATTTATGCTTTAGCTATCTTACAGTCTCATTTCTTTTATCAGATTTACTTCTCTGCAAAATATTTTTTAAAAACACAGAAAATTTTTCTGGGATGGTAATAAAGTTTTTAGAAGAAATCAGTAATGCCTTAAAACTGTAGCGACACCTATTGATGGAAAATGGAATACAAATTGAACGACTTCTACTTTGTTAAAAAGGGAATTTTCCACGTAGTTGGCGTTAGAAATGAAATAAAAAAGATGTTGTAATTGTAAAATTGATAATCGTCTTTTTTTTTTTGCCGTATGGATTTTAATAACACTACGCAACCTTACAAGGCCGCCACAAAACCATTCAAACCTGAAAAAAAGCTAGTTATATTTTACAGTGTAATGTTTTAGCATTAAATCATTTAATTTTATATTGTGCCTGAATGTAGTATTCAACAATACACATTAATTTAAATTACATCATAGAATATGCTAATTAGAAACCTACCGACAATGATCAGGGAGAAGGGGATGCAGAGACAAGCTCCATTATTATTGTTCTAGTTTAAGTCCATTATTATAATATACGTACTTCAATGAACAACCCTGTAAGTACATTAATATGACCTCATCACAATTTTTAGAATAGGAGAATTAAATGGTTTAAGAAAGCTTTAAGTTCTGTCCCACAGTTTCGACGTCACGATTATTGCGGCGCTCTATGCGGCAATAACGATTAGTTGCTTTCTTTTGACATACGACATCGTCGCGCTTATAAAGCGATAGTAAGAGCGAAAAATTCCATAAATATTTTGAAATTTTGGTACTAAAATAAGGGAATAATATTTATTGTATTTATATAAATTGTAGGAGTTATTAACAGTTTTAAAGTACTGGCTATAGTTATCGTTTTTTTTTTCCTGTTTCTTTTTCCTTGATCGTCACCTAAATACGTGGGTGACTCCCTCCGAATCGCCGGAATGATTTCACGATTGTTCATATACTTCACTGAGCATAATAAAATTAGTAGAAAAGAAGATCTTATCTTGAATTATTAATAAGCTTTCATATTATTGAACTATCATGGAATTTGAAACTATAAATCATTTGTTTGGTGTGAGAATTGCAAGACAAAACAGGCTTTTAGATTAAAGAATTACCTGTAGTCCACGTAAGAATTGCAGTAAAATCAGAATATAAAATCTAGTACTGACTGAAATTAAAAGGAAAGAGTTCATAATTCTAAAAAAATTTTTTAATTATAAAAACTATTGCTTATTCATATTGAAATATTCAAAAATGCTATTTTTTTTTTTAATACAATTTTAACTACCACTTGAAAAATATTCTAATTTCTTTAGATATTTCACGGTCACATTCCAATTATTGGAATCAATGAACTGGATCGGTTGTCATGCGTGTTGTTCTTTCTTGCTGCCTAGGTAAGTTCGACCCCTATTTTTAGTCATCATTCCTAGAAGCGGTTCCTACATTTCTAGTGTTTAATCTTCAATTAGTGTCTAATATTTTTATTTGTGTTTAACTTTTGTTTTATTTTTCTTTTAACTTAATTGTTTTTTGTTTACTTTTTAACTTAACTGTAATCATCTTATTTTATTTTGGGGGACTTAAATTCTTGCTCACTTAACCTGTAATGCTCACATATCATGCTTATATTATCCAATGTCCTCATCTCAACAAGACAGGTGTGTTTTAGGCTCTATGGGGGCCAAGGAGCACCGATAACCAAGGACTGACTGACTTATTGGAATCATTGGGTTACTTGTTACTAATATTTCCTAAAGTCCCAGAAATTCTGGGATAGAATGAAACGAGTAAGCTTCCTAACCAATCAAAAAAGTGAACAAGAGCAGATTATATTTTACAGTGTTTAGATCTAGCATTTAATTTTACAATGCACTATTCAACACGCCACGTTAATTTAAATTACATAATAGAATTTGTTAACTGGGAAACCTACCAGTAATATTTCAAATTTTCGAGACATTTAGATTTACGAGGATTTGATCTTGTAGAATTTGCTGACTGGGCCGTTATTGACATATGGCGTAGTACTTTTATAGAAAATCTTTCCGGAAGGTTTTACTTCCTCTCCCAGAAGCCAAAATGATCACAATAGTTGCATTTTACATTGGTTAATTTAAATGACATTTAGCACTAATATGGTTTTATCTTCATTTAAGGCATCAATTTCGTCTTGATCTTGACGTAGTATATCATTTGTTCATTTGAAAATTAAGAATAGTAATTATGGAGATTTCAGAGCTAGATTATAGATGCCACTCAAAGATAGCATGATGGATATTGATTTTTATGGAACTATGGATAAAAACGGAGTGCCTTGATCGCGCAGCGACCAAACCTCCAACCTGGTAAATGGGATTACGTATCGTGAGGTCTTGCCCTTTGCCAGTTATAAAAATATAGAAAATTTAATAAGAAAAACAATAATATCAATTAAGTTACTAAAAGCAACAAATATAAAATTTTAAAAAAGAAAACAAAAAGGAATTTAATAAAAAAACCAAGAGAAATCAAAATTAAATACAAGAGGAAAAAAATTAAAAATCTTAGCAAAAACGAGCGCAGACGGAGTAACTAAATAAAATCACGCGAGAAAGGAACCTTGGATAATTAGTGTTCCGGTTTTTTATATCTAAAGTCTGCAGCTAGTGGTTTAATTTTTTCCGGTTTGTCAAGATCTGTTTGACATTTGATTGAAAAATTTAAGAGGTCTTTATTGTATCCGGTATTTCTTTTTTTTGGGGATATTTTAGATTAGCAGAAATTACATGATTTAAGATCAGTCCCACTGTTTCGACGTTAAGATTGTTGTGGCGCTCTCCTGCTGCAATAACTAAGGTTAGTTGCTTTCTTGACTTAGACATGGCAGCTTATAAAGCGGCAGGAAGAGGGGAAAATTAAATAAAAATTTTGTAATATTGGTTGCTAAAATAAGAAAATTATATTTATTGTATTTATGTAAATTGTATACTATTATCAACTTTAAACACTGAATGCAGTTACTGTTTTTCTTCTTTCCAATTCTTCCCCATTGATGGCGTCTGTCTAAGTTTATTAGAAACGCAGATCTCATATTGAATTATTAATAAGTCTTCCCAAGATCGATCTATCATGGACGATTATTCATTTGTTTGGTTTGAGAAACGCAAGAAGAAAAAAAGGCCTTTAGATGAAAGAATTACCTGTAGTCCATGCAAGAATTTCAGTTAAATAATCTAAAAATGTTTGACTGATTGAAATTAAAAGGAAGAGTTCAAAATTGGGAAACAAAAAAAAAAAAAAAAAAAAAAAACTTTAAATTAAAAGACTATTGCTTTTTGATATATTTTATTGCTAAATTGGTATACTGCAGAATATAATTAAAAAGATTAAGATATTTGTTTTGATGTGTTTGAATTACACTATGAGTAGTTAAATGAAATGTCTAAGATAATAAAGGAATTTAACAAATAAATTGATGCAATGCTTTAAGTAGGTCATATAGACGATGAGATAATAGCTGCGGAAGAATATAATGATACAATAAATCTTTGCAATATCCATTTGTTTATGTAAATTAATAAACTGAATAGTAAACAATATTTGTTTTCCCCAGGTCTTATATAGAGTCCACTCTTTTTTTGAATTCAAATGAAAATCTAGAATCGATTTAATAGTATCAGTTTATGATATAATTAAAACAGCAAAAATAATCTCTGAAATCTGAAGTTTAAATTCAATATAAGTGTAAAGATGATAAATTCAAATTTTTTCGGATAAAAATAAATAAATCGTAAAACAGAATTAAATTTTATTTTATAAATATAGATTATTGCGATAAACAACATTTAGTAGTTCACTCTCGAACATTTTATTCTTGATCAAAAAAATTTCAATTGAGTAGTGAACATGTACGATTTATGTTAACGTCTTAAATATTATCAAATGTAAAAGGGCATCATAATTTTTTTTAAAGTCCTTAGTTAGATTAATTTTAGCTTATTTTAATTAATCAAAACTATATGTAATATATGGATATATAAAAAATAAAAATATGTGAAAATGCAGGTTGCATCAGGTTTCCCAGATTCACTAACAAATCTTGGAACTTACGTATTAACGGTACCTTGACGACAGACTTGGCGGCTTTTAAGTGTCGCCAATCTTTATTATTTGAATAAAAATATTTTGAAAGCATTTTGATTTTAAATGAAGTGTTTCATATATATTTTATTATTTGAACAAAAATTTTAGGGCGTAGATTGGCGCCAAATCTGTAGCTGCGGTTGGCGCATGTGCTCTTTATTGGCGCAACTGTCGCCAAGGTACCGTTAATACGTAAGTACCATTTTAATTACTTTCATCTCTTATTATTAAAATAATAAAAAAAAAAAATCACTCTATTTAAACTTTCTTTTAGTATTTGGGCAAGATTCCTTTTAGTCTTTAGCTACAAAAAAGATGCCTAAAATGGGGAGAACATTATATTAAGGACTGAACGAAAATCCAAAATGCATCAATTGCCACCAGATGGGGCACCTCGCCGCTTGTAGAGGATGCTCAATGTTCTCCAAGCCACGCCTTCCCGGTCAAACAAAACCAAGAAGCGCCAAGGACTGCCTTCAACAGCCGGCCAGTCACCGAGGGTGTCTCCTAGGAAGTTTCTTCAAAGGAACCCCGAAAATACCATACCATCGGTCTCAGAGCAATCTATTCCTAATACTACTAACTTAACTGCTGATTCTGCTTCTAAAGCTCTGTACGTTCTTTCTGAACTCGTAAATATTTTTAATATGATAGGAGGATTAAATAACTTCTATAATCAACTTAAAAACGCCAATAGCCCAGCTGATAAGATCCAAGCACTATTTAAATGCTTTAATTAATTGCCTCTTTGCTTTCTAGTTAATTGTTTTTTAATTTTGCCATGTTTTTTGATTACTCCTCCTATTGCTTCTCCCTTTTTGTAATTTTTCTCTTTTTACTAACATGGACATAATCATTGCTCACTGCCTCTTTTTTACAAATGTGTTTTTATTTGCCATGTGTTTTATCTAGCCAGATTAGGAGTGCAGGCCATAACCGGCCAAGGTACTTCTTAAAAAATTGACTGACTGACTAAATTTCTTTTCGGTATTCAATTTTTAAAAACACGGAAGTTTTCTTCTGAAGGATAGTAACAGAATTTTTACGCTACGATGTACAGAAGTAATACATAATTGAATACTTTCAACTCTAATATTCTGTAATGGAAAGCTTCTTTTTCTTTGTCCTTATTCCGTAGTCATTAGTGTTCTCATTATGTTTGATTGTGGGTTGAGTGACATTAATTTTTATGTTTTTTGGATATTTGTCAATCACAATATAATTAACTAATTTTTTGTTGATTTAAATCTATATGCTACATTAATACTTTTCAATCCTATGATACTTGTGCTGAATAGTATTTTTAAATGTTTTGTTAACAGATATAGAAAAATCTTGAAATATTTTTATATTTATTTATTGTATTATATTAGTTAGTAGTATGCATCAAACATAAAAATAAATATAAATGGAGATTATTATAGTAAATGTTTATAATAATATTCATAAATAAATTTTTGAAATTATATATAAAGTAAGATATTAAAAACTATTTGCTTAAATGAAAAGTTTACAATTTTTTTATTATACTTATATTTGAAAAAAATTAAGATTACATAAATGATGTCAACAATAAAAATATATTGATTTTTTTTACTTAAATTTTTAATTCTTTTATCCAATATATTTATCCTATTTTTGATTTGATCAAAATAATTGAATCTATAGATTCTAATATTTATTTCATATATGAGATTATTACAGAATTCAAGGAATTGTAATGGAAGGGTTTAATTTTTAGCGAAGCTGAAATTAAATATAATTAAGACTTCTTACTGATAATTTAAAAAAAATTATTCTCTTCAAAATATCTACAATGAACTTGATTGTGTAAACATATGTAATACTAATAAATGAATTCATTAAATGGTTCATTTCAATCATGCAAATTAAAGATTTGAGAATTTATTAACATCTTCAAAGTGACATGTTTATATGAGTTGCAAAATATTGTTATTTTGCATGTTTTTTAAATTTTCACATTTTTAAACAGCGATTTATATTATTGTACATATGTTTTTTATTATAATTATATTCAAAAATGAAGATTACTTAAATGATGCCAATTATAAAAAAGATATAAATAATAAAGATGAGCTTTTTTTTTCTTTTTTAAATTTTTGATTATTTCATCTAATATATTTAAAAATGTATTATGGTCAAGCCATGTTGGTTAATGTGCTAATATGTTTAATTAGTCATATTTTACTATTTTTGATTTGCAACCTGATGTTATAAATAAAAAGTAAAAAATATGTAGGAATATAATATCTATGATCCATAAAGGGCCATTAAAAGCACCATAAAAATATTCTGTCATTTGTCTTTAAAAACCAAAAAACAATGTAATGATCACATGAAAGTTATAATTGCAATAATTTGTATAGTTTCTTCTTATTTCATATTTTTATTAAAAATCTTTTTTTTCTGGAAAATCCAGATATTTTATTTACCTCATTTTTATAGGGTATTTCTAACAATTAATCCATTTTTTTTTTTTTTTTTTTGTTAAATTTATAGTTAATGTATTAAAATTTTTTTAGAAAACATTTTTCTTGCTTATTCAAATTTCGGTCACTTAATTTGTTATGAGAAAAACTTCATCAACAAAGAATTGAGATTTCTACAAATTCTTCATTTTTTGACAGTTTGAAATGCAAATTATATAAACAAAATTAATTTAACCAAAGAAAAAAACTTTAATAAAATCAGATAAAAAGCATCAAATTATAATTCATATTTATTTTATCACTTAATCTATTTGTTCAATAATTACCAACAATTAAAAATAGGTGCATTATGTATAATTGATGGAAATGAAAAATTTAATATTTTTATTATACTAACAATTATTTTTCATTTACTATAATTTTTTTTAAATTTAATTCTTATAACTTTTATAAATGGCAACAGTCAATTTTGGAAATTAGTGAATATAGTGAAGCAAAGTAAATACACATTTCATAA